>JACAXG010000207.1:45496-162294 GCA_018881555.1 Amblyornis subalaris
GGGGATGTGGGATACAGGGATGGGGGATACGGGAATGGGGGATACGGTAATGGGGGCTACAGGAATGGGGAATGTGGATATGGGAATGGGGAATATGGGACACAGGGTGAGCGAATGGGGGATATGGGAATGGGGCATATGGGAATGGGGGATATGGAGATGGGAATGGGGACATGGGAATGGGGGATATGGGACATGGGGTGAGGGAATGGGGATACAGGAATGGGGATATGGGAACGGAGGATATGGGACAGGGAATGGGGATATGGGAATGGGGAGATATGAGATGGGGAGTGGAGATATAGGAATGGGGGATATGGCATGGGGAATGGGGATACAAAAATGGGGAATATGGGATAGGCAGTGGGGATATGGGAAGKGGGATATGGGATGGGGACTGGGGATACGGGACATGGGGTGCAGGAATGGGGGATATGCGATGAGGGTGTGGGGTGAGGGATATGGGGGGCAGGAATGGTGATACGGGATAGGCGATACGGGATGGGGAATATGGGATACAGGATACGGGGGATACAGAGTACGGGATACGGGGTATGGGAATGGGGATATGGGAGTATGGGATGGGAGATACAAGATACAGGATACAGAGGATATGGGGTATGGGATATGGGGTATGGGAATGGCAGATACAGGGGTATGGAATGGGGGATACAGGATACAGGGGATATGGGGTACGGGGATAAGAACACAGGATAGGAGTGCAGGGTGTGGGATTTGGGATGAGGGAATGGGGCATACAGGGAGCAGGAATGGGGGATACAGGAATGGGGGCTATGGAACACGGGATACGGGGTGTAGGAATGGTGACATCAGGTATGGGAATGGGGGATACAGGATACGGGAATGGGGACGTGGGAATGGGGGATACAGGAAACAGGACACAGAAATAGTGAATACGGCATGCAGGACATGGTGCAGGAATGGGGGATATGGGGTGCAGGATACAGGAATGGGGGATACGGGATAGGGGTGTGGAAATGGGGGTGCGGGGATGGGGGATASAGGATRTGGGGTATGGGACACAGGGTACAGGATACGGGGTGTGGGGTGGRGGATATGGGAYKGGGGATACAGGATATGGGACACAGGGTACAAGAATGCGGGTGTGGGATACGAGTGCGGGAATGGGGGTGTGGGATATGGGGTGCAGGATGGAGGATGAGGGATGGGGGTGTGGGATACAGGGAGTGGGATGAGGATGAGGGGTGCAGGATCACCCCAACCCAGGAGAGAGCCTGGGGACAATAAGATGGGAAGAGCCTCCAAGTCCAGCAGGATGAGCACGGGGCCGTGTTAAATCAATCCATCTGGAGCTCGGCTGATCCCTATCAGTGCAGTTTGGGAATGTCGTATTAGAGCCCAAAAATTTGCAAGTGTCATAATATATGTACGGAAAGTGAAATTGTTTAAACTTCTTAAGCAGCCGTGGCCATATATGGCTTTGAACTGTGGTGCTGAGCACGGTAAACAGAAGTTTGCYGTMTCAGATGTAGGAATTGCRGCGCAAGCAATGCGAAGTTCGGGTCTCATCTCGCCTCCAGTGGATGGCAGGTCTCCTCCTGGTGGCTTCAGGGTGAGCAAGGGTTTCCCACATAGAATTAAAAATACCTGCTGCAGCATCAGRGGACTTAAATCCTTCTGAGAATCCCAGTCTATGTGTGCAAGGAAAAAAAAAGACCTTCTGGATATCATAAAATCACAGAATGGATTAGATTGGAAGGGAACTTATAGCTCATCCCATTCCACCCCCTGCCATGGASAGGGACACCTTCCACCATCCCAGGCTGCTCCAAGTCCCATCCAAACTGGCCTTGGACACTTCCAGGGATGGGGCAGCCACAGCTTCTCTGGGCAACCTGTGCCAGGGCCTCCCCACCCTCACAGGGAAGAACTTCTTCCCAATATCCAATCTAAACCTACTCCCTGTCAGTTTGAAGCCATTCCCGCTTGTCCTGTCGCTCCAGGCCCTTGTCAATAGTCTCTCTCCATCTTTCTAGCTGGCCCCTTCAGGCATTGGAAGGCCACCATTAGGTCACCCCAGATCCTTCTCTTCTCCAGGCTGAGCAATCCCAATTCTCTCAGCCTTTCCTTGTAGGAGAGGTGCTCCAGCCCTCTGATGAYCCTGGTGGCCAATATCAAAAACCACCACACTTTCGTTAGTGTGGTAAGTAAGTGTTGTAAGAACGTTGGTCTTTCAAAAAGCTAATTTTAGAAATCCCTGTAGCTCTCATTAGTCATCATTTAGAAAGAACAAGAAATCTGTTCCCTCAAGGCTGTAGGCTCATTAGAGCTTTCAAGCTGGTAGCAAAGCCTGTATATGGCCCCAAGAGTAATAAATTTCTTCATACAGATAGTTCACTTTGTATGAACAGTGATGAAATTAATCTCTCAAAATCTCACACCTTCAAGGGGAGTTTTCTGTGTGCAGATTTACCCCTGTTAACATTGCTGCTTTTGAAATTTTGTATTAAGATATGGCCTTCCTAGTTCCCTTTTTCATTCTAAATTTGACTGGTTCATGAATGGCAGTAAGAGAACTCATGCTTATTCCAACTGAAGTGGGATACAGAAGGAAGAAGTTGACAAATGAAGAATAATTTGCCCTTTCTCTCTTCCAATCCAACCTAAGTGCATTTATGGGACAGATTTTTCATACAAGTATTGCAATTCTTGATGCCCCAAACCAGCCAGCAGTGTGAGCAGGGAGGGTCACTGCAGGCTGGAGTGGGCAGAGCTGGGAGGGGGTGAGCACATGATCCCCACCTGCCCAAGTCCCTCCTGARCTCAACAGTGAGAAAATGCATCTTTATTTGCCTTGCTGTCCTTGCTGAACTCCCTTGATTTCAGTGGGATGCACCGAGCAAAGCCCTGTCCTGAGGAGCTGGACAGAGGACGTGCAGAACCTGTACYCAGGTTGCTCTACAGCACTGGGGGGATGTTGGCTGGGACACTGGAACTTCTGGAAGTTGGGAAGCTCCCTGCAGTGGGAAATGGGATGAAAGCAGCACCATGAGTCAGTGTGTGCACCTGTGGACCTCATGGAAATCCCTTAAATTCCTTTAAAACCCAGATCCTGCTCCTGTTGGACCAAGCACATAACCAACAGCAGTGGCAGGTCGTTCAGGACTAAACCTGGTTTGCAGTTTGATTAAATTTAGCACATCAGCCCGAGGCMTCTGGGTTTCCTCATGGGCCAGGGCTCCACACTCAGGTGAGGGTGAGGAGGGAAGCCTGGCCCAGTCACCTCTGTCCCTCATGCTGAGCACAGGTGCCTCCATGAAGTATTTTAACATCACCTACTGATTTATGACCAAGGCTCCTATGACAAGTTTTTAAAAATCCGTTGAATTTCAGCCAAGCTATGAGATTAAAATAGATAAAGACTCTCAGGAGCGTAAGCAGCACATAGAAATCCTAAGCTGCATGGCACAATTTTACTTAAAAACAAGCATATTTGGTGCCTTTGTGGTTTCCACTGCAGCAGATCGGTTGGCCTGTGGGGTGGAATATCTGCAGCAGGCTGCAATGCAGAAGGAAAAATAGAAGCCATTTAGGAGTGGGTTGTTCATTTTTAGAATGTATTTTTGTTTGGTGTGGTTTTCTTTTGGTGAGGCTGAGCTGCAACGATTTCTCCTGTTCCAGGGTCATTAATTTCTTTAGGAATGAGGGGAGATTCTGTTCCTAAYCCCTGTGGAGAGGGCACTTTAATGTTTTTGTACCTGTATTTTAAAATGAGATACACATATGAATCAAAAGGTTGTTTAAGAACAAACTAACAGAAAGGAACCCTTTGTTTTATAATTGTTTTATATTGTTTGGCCTTTAGTGAGAGCTATTTTATGTAATTGGCTCTCTAACTTMGGGAGTTTAACTAGCTGTAGTGGTGCTTGTGAGGGACTGGGAAGCCAGCTTTAATACGATTTTAATATGTATAAAACATCTTGTTATTTTTTAAATAAAATGTTTCACTTAGCCATTATTGTGTTTAATGATTTAAACATCTCCCTGCTGATCTATAAACCCAAATCATCCAGATCTGACATAGCACTCGAGAACGAGGAACCAAAACTGACTGGAGGCAAACCATAAACTGAAGAGTGTAAGGATTTCATTCTGTTTCTTCACTTTTAAAAACCGAAGGCCCCAGCTCGGCACAGATGTAGTCATTAACTTAATTTTATGAACTATAAACAGTCCCGTTCCAGTCAGCTGATGTGCACACGGTGAACAACCTCCGCACACACCGAGGTGTTTACAGCACAGGGGCTAATGGGGTGTCATTAAGGCATCCTTGATTTCGTGCAGGGAATTTCAGCTCATACAAAGGCGRTAAGGACAAACCATTGTTTTCTGCCTGAAACTCGTTTATCACCTGGGAGTGAATGGTGCAGCCAGAGGTGCTGTTCCAGATGGARTGCAATTATTTACTGAACCAACGCACTGATGTTTAACTTGCCCTTTTATGGACATCCTGACTGTCATTTGCAAACATGTCACCTGCAGTTTCACCTGCACAGCTCCGTGCCCACAGCTGTGGCTGTAGCCAGGTCAGTTTTGATGTGCACGGGGGGGTTGGTGCTGAGCACTGGCTGCAATCCGAGGCTGTGGCACCACTTTTCCATAGCAGCTCCGGGTAGGGAAAGATGACGGCACATGCTGCCAGCAAGGGAATGTGTACCTGCACTCATGTGCTGGCTGGGACCCTGAGGTTACAGGCAGCCGCTGTGCTCTTGGTGAAGGAGCTCTGAACCCACAGATTTCTTCATGACCAGGAATCAGTTCACAGAGCAGAGGCTGCCCCAAGAAATACTGCCTGGCCTGAAATCTCATCACGTGTGTGGCTGGTTACTGGTTGGYATTTCCAAGCATTGCATCCCTTCTTTGTTAACCAGTTAAAAGTAAAAATAAATAAACAAAAATTTTAAATCATGTATGTAAAAAAAGGAGAGAGAAGGGGGCTTTCACAGTGTGTCTTACTGTTTGTGCTGGTTTGGTGCTCTGCACAATAAAAGGATGSCAGGGAAAAGGTGTCACGGTCACACGGGTGGGTACGTGGTGTGACACTCGGGAGTGTTGTACCCAATGGCTGCGGTGGGGACAGAGATGGCACATAGGGGGAGCTTCTCGTTTTGCCTGCTATTCTAATGGATACAAATTAAATGTAGTCAGACAACAGTAGTTTTAGGGATGGTTTCCTTATGCTTGTACGGAAATGGAGAACACCCAGCTTGCGAGAGCTGCTGGGGTGTGTGTAGCAGGGAGGGGGACGGACAACGGACCTCGTGGGGCAGGGGAATAAAGGGGCTGCAGCCCTCACTCAAACCAAACTGCGTCCTCTAAACGAGACTCTCAAAGATAATTCCATAGTGCGACTTTCTGACGAGGCCAGGTGTTCGCACAAAATCATTTTTAGAGGGATACGTGTTTAAACGCTGCTGATGAAGCTTTACTCAGCCATCAAACATAACGTATTACTCAGGGCTGAGCTATTCCCTCAGCCCGAACGCTCCTTCCCAATTAGCCCGTGATGTCACGTTTTCCACTCTCTTCGTACCACTTTGTGGATTTCCTGAATATTAAGTGCCGTGAGGAAGGAGCGGGGGGGAGGTGGCTGTGACTGGGTCCCCTCCTCGGACCCGGTGGGAAGGGCAGGGATCGCGGAGGGGGATGTTCCCGCGTGGCGCCAGGGTCCCCGCACTGTCCTGCGGCTGCGGGCGGGCAGAGCCCCGCAGCCCCGGTCCCCCTGTCCGGGCGGCTCTCCCCGGCCACCGCGTCCCCTCGGTGCTGGGCTTCTCCGCGGCGGGAGGGCGAGGCGTGGTGGGGGATACGGGGACGTTTTATTAGAGTTTTTAAACAGGTGATGTTGAGAAAACAATGAATTGGTTGTGTTTAAAATTCATCGAGAGCTTTGATACAAAAAGAAACCCAAACCCATCCCAGTTATTAATTAATCTAAGCAGCGCTGCGGGGTGGCCCCGCGGCCCGCCCCGGCCCCCCTCAACAGGTCGGGATGTGACCGGGCACCAGGGCCCCCCCCGCTCCTGGGAGAGCCGAGAGTTCGATGTGGGACTCCCCTTAGGTGTGCCCGGCGCTCGCAGGGAGCCCGCGGGGTCCCGAGCGCTGCGGGGAGCGGTGCCCGAGTGGGGTCTGTGCCGCCGGACCCGCCGAGCAGGGGTCCTGTGCTGCCCTCGTTATTAAAAATATTTTCCCGATTGGCATATTTCCCCAGGGATCCAGGAAGCGAAGAGTTTGAATTTCACTCTTTTCCTTGTTACGGCTGTCGGAGTCGGGAGAACTGAGGGAATTGAGCAAAACTCTTCTTCCCGTCAAATCGGRGATTAATCAGCGGAGCAAAAGTATTCCCACCCCAGGGAAGAGTTTTAAATCACTGCGTGAACTTGTTTCCTTTTTCGTAGCAAAATTTTCGATGGTGGAGCTGTCATCCTTGTCCGAGTTACTCAGCCAAAATAGAGACATCAAAATATCTGAAGCGTGAAAGTAAGCGAGAGGAGCCTTTAMAAACGCGTTCCGCTTTTATATAAAACGAAGGGTAGAAGAGCCTTGTAATGGGATGGATGCATCGATAGTTTCTGAAACTAGTTCAGAACATTTGTACAAAAATTATTTTTAAAAAGGTTAACTCTAGAAATAGTCTAACATTAGTCTAAYAGTCATATAAAGTCTAAACCTGGTGCAAGAAAAAAACCAAAACAACAAAACAACSCAACCAAAACCAAAACCAATAAAYAAACAAAGCCCCAAAACAGCAACRACAAAACAACAACAAAAARCCCCTCGATAAATRAGGAGCAATTTTGCAGATATAGGTGACTCCCTCCTATTTGCTGGGAGAAAAAAAGCACATAAAATGTGGGGCCTGCAGCTTGTTCATGCCGTTGCTCCCTGAAGTCCCACATATTTTGCTGAACTCCCACTCTAAGATGCTGCTTTTTGTAAAAGTGGTTGCGTGAATCTACTGCCCAAATCGATGTGAAATAAAAGCACGGRTGTAGGTGCTCTGTAAGAGCACAAGAAATTAGACAATTTTCAGGMGCTGTAAAAGTCGCAATAATAATATTTTTTTAAAAAAATGACTGATGTCCTTTTCACTACAAGATTTGTTTTGCAACGATTTCAAATTACTGACTGTGAGTGCAACCGGATGGTGAAGTTAGTCCTCTCTTTCTTCAGTGCAGCATCGAAATCTTTCAATAGGGGCGTTTTCAGAAATGCTAATTTTAATTTTATTTTTTTCGGTGAACTCGGGGGCTGTCGGCCTGCTCCCGGGGTGGATGTGGGATCCGCCGACCGTCCGTGCTTGCCCGGCTGCGGCTGCTCTCATGAGCAGCCTCGGGGCAGATGGATCACAAGGAATGTAAAAACTTAAATTATCGAAGATGATGCCGTATGATGGGAAGTGATACCGGGTCTGTACCGCACTGATCCTAACCTGCTCCGAGGTGGGGATGGGGGTGTTATTATTTACAATTATTCTTGAGTTTTGGTTTATTTTAAAGAAAAAAAAAAAACCTCAGGAGAGCTGTGGGTAATTTCTTTTATGCGCACTGTTTGTTTACGAGTGTCCCGGTGTCGAAGGTGAGGTTGTTTAAACAATCCGATGTGGATTTGTTTGCTTGCTTGAATGTGGCCAAAATTCTTCTCAGTTTACTCATAATAATTCTCCTCTTTTCATGATAATAGCTCCAATGGCCTCTTTCGCCTCGGCCGTAAGGAATCGGCACCTTGGCGTGGAAACACCTTGTGATCTCAACAGAGCAGATGGACAAAGGATGGGCGGACGAAAAGCCGCGTCAGGAAACGGGGAGGGTTTTGATTTGGGATTTTTGATTTTTCGGGGTTGGTCTCGGTCGGGGCTCCCCGGAGCGCAGGTGTGCACAGGGACACTGCTGCCCTGAGATTCCCAGGAGGCATTAGGCAAAGTGGGGTAGRGATGGAGGGATGGAGGCGCCCGGCCCGGGGCCGCGCAGCGTCTCGGTGTGCTCGGTGCCGCCGGTCCCGCTGCTGCCCCACCGGGCGGGGACCGCTGGCTCCCGGTCACAGCCACCGCTTTGTCGTGCGGTCCGAACACCAAGACGATGTCTGAATAAAGGACAACCCCGTAACAGGAGGGAGCACCCGGGGAGCTAACGGGGCCCGTTAGCGTTTCACAGAGCGAGTGGCGTAATTTTAAACTGAAGAAACGTGGAGAAACCAGAAAAATCAGGGCGAAACTGCTCCGTACGAGTCGCAGTAACCATATGGAAYGGGTTATGTGGGAAGGCAGTGCAAGCACAGAGCATAAATTAATTCGTTGTTGTCGCATGCCGGGGTGAGCAGTACAGTGAAACGGCAGCAGGACTCACATGGCGCTGACAGGAGCAGCAGAGCGGCCTCGTGTTCTCCTCACTTCCCTGAACGCCTCCACCTACCCCTCCCTCAATATTTAATTCACATTACTGGGGCTCCYGAGCGGCCGGAGGTCCCTGCAGCCGCATCTGCCGCCGGGTGCGAAGCCCCCCCCGGGGCTGTTCGGTGGCTTTGTGGGGGCYCTGGCCGAGGGTCCCACCACTCGTGTTGCCGGACGAGAAGCGCTGGGGCCCGGTCGGCGCTGAGAAGCCCGGGGCCGGGGGAAACTGGCCGGACACTCGGGCCCCGACGGCCGCGGGTGCTCGGACACGTCCCCCGTGGGCTGCGCTCACCGCAGGCACCCGCGGGTGACTCCCGTGGCCGTCTCTTCTTGCTTAGGGCTTACGAAGCGGAGCCGGGCAAGATCCCGCGCGGCCCCCGCAGCCCCACGGCAGCCGCGGCGGMCCGGAAAAAGGGCAAAAAGCCCTTTTTTTGGTCAAAAATCATGAAGAAGGATCCTGAGCTTCCCTTCCTCCGGGGATGAGCCCGGAGTCCGTCCCTTCGCKCGGGCCCGCTGGGCTGAGCCCGCGGATGCCTCCCGCGAACGCCACCCACGCGCGGTCACGCGTGTGCAGCGCCGCTCCCGTCGTGGGCAGGGGCCGAGCCCAGCCCAAACCCACCCCACGCCGTGGGACCCCGCCGGCCGGGCTGCCGGGGCTTCGCCGAAATGATCCCACTCCGATCCGTTAGCGCCGGCATTTTCGGAGGGATGAGGAGCGTTCGGGCTCCCGCACGCCCATCTGGCTCGCAGCACCCCGGTAACGAGCAGGGGCGGCTCGTGGGTATCTGTGCGTGACACAGGCTAAAGGGAGTGAAACGAATCRCCTTGTACTGAGCAAAATGTTCGTGTAAATGATCTAAAAGCCCAGGAAAGGCTCCGCTTCGTGCTGGGTTTTGTTCCCCKGCCAGTTCCTTTAAGATGTTTACAGCGATTTGGCCGAGGCCGGGAGGGAACCCGGAGCTGAGGACGTCGGGCCTGGGCCCCTCGAGGGGCAGCCCCGACCGTCAGCGCGGCCCCCGCCTGCCCCCGGGTTGCCTCGGCTGCTCCGAGCCCTGCGACCCCAGTCACCGCTCCGGGGCTGCCCTGAGGGCTCCGCGCCGCCGGTGCTGAGGGGCTAGGGCCCTGCGGGCCGGGAAGGCGAGGCTGGGGCCCCCCGAGGGTTCGTGCGGCTCCGTGTCTCCCTCCATCAGTCGAGGCGCTCCGGAGAAGCGATTATCCCTTCGGAGCAAGGGGATGGGGATGAGGATGCGGATGAGGATGGGGATGGGGACGAGGACTGGGACGGGAATAGGAAAGGGGATTGGAAYTGAAGATTGGTGTGGGGACGGGAACAAGGACGGCAGTGAGCATGGCGACGAGGACTGGGACGGGGATGGGGCTGGACCCGGGGACAGGGACCGGGATGGTCATAAAGATTGGGCCGGGACCGGTGTCGGGGCCGGGACCGGTGTTGGGGCGGGGGCCGCGCTTCGAAGGKACCAGCGGTTGTTCGGGCGCCCGCTGTGCCGCAGCCAGCAGAACGGCTAATTTGCTTTATATGGCGGGGGATCAAATGCTGGGCTGTAACCCCCGCTTCAGGTACTCGCCCGCCCCGGCCCCTTCCTTCCTCCGCAGCCCCTCCCGCGCCCTCCCCCGCCGCGCTGACGGCCCCGCCGGGCCCGGCCGTATAATAGGCCGCTGCCGCCGTCCCGGGGCGGGGAGACGCTGCCCGGTGCCGCGCCCCGTGTGCAGGCGGCGGGGACGGCTCCGGGCCGCCGCTCTGCTCAGGGCGCCGCGGGGCCGCGCAGGGGCAGGGGAGGGGGCGGCGGGGCGATGGGCAGAGCCCCCGCTGCCCGGCTGCCGGCCGGGGGGCTGCGCTAGGGCGGCCCCGGCGGCCGGGGGTCCCCCCGCGCCCCGGGGGCGGCGAGGATGCAGCACCCGCTGGAGTTGGGCGCCGCGCGCTACTTCCCGGCCGAAGCCTTCCCCGACCACCGCTCCCACCGCTACCGCAGCTTCATGATCGAGGAGATCCTCACCGACCCCCCGGACGCCAAGGGGGCCGCGCCGGCCGGGGAGCTGCTCAAGTTCGGGGTGCAGGCGCTGCTCTCCGCCCGGCCCTACCACAACCACCTCGGTACGTCCCGGGGGTGCCCCGCACCGAGCCCCGGGGGTTCCCCGCGGCTGGGGGGGGCGGGCTGGGGGCGGCAGGCTGGGAGGCATCGCCCGCTGATGGTCTCCAGCGCCTTCGGGAGCCTGGTGCCTTGAAGAAAAACTCGTGAATTCTGCCTAAAAAATTGCCGCCGGGCTCTGCCGGCCATGCGCATCCCTGCCGGCCCCCGCCGTGCCGCGGGCGCTCCAGCCTGGAGTRGCCGGGTGTTTTGGGCCTAAAACCGAAGAAAGCGGCTTTACAGCTCCAACGGCCCTTGCACAGAATGGCCTTTGAATTTCGGGGGAGAAAGTTGTTGTTGATAGTTTTGTTTTGTTTCGGTTTTTTTCCCGTGTTTTTGGGTGAGGTGAGAACTGCTGGAGGTGCGCAGTAGGGTCTGTTTGTGCTGTGGCTGCAAGGGGCGGCAAGGGGCCCTGCGGTCACAGATTTAGCTGGAAACCCGACATGCGTGTAAATATAAAAGCATATAATATAAAGAGATGTTATATAAAGTATATAAATATACGCTATGTTTATATAATAATATAAAATATAGAAGATATAACAATATAATTCATATTATAACACTTACAGGTTTGGGTTTTTTAAACGGGTGCCAGCGTGCTCTGTCCAGTTGGATATAATACCCAGGACAAATGCGGTTTATTAACATATTGACACAGGGGTTTTTTGTTGTTGCTGGGATTTGGGGGGTTGCTTTGCTTTGGTTTTTTGGAGGTTTTATTGCTTTCTTTTTTGTCTGGTTTTTTTTAACGCCAGTGTTTAATATATTTCAAAGGCCAGTATTTAATGTATTTTAAAGGCCAATATTTAAATGTGTGATGGCGAAAGGTTTCACTTCCCAAGCCATCTTCATCTGCGAAGCCGTCGCTCTTTATCCATAGAACTGAACGGAAAAGGAGTATCCCAATTTCTTTTTCTGCTTTTAAGAAAGAGGAAAGCGTCAAGACACTGAGCAAGGGAGCAACACGCRTTAGAATATCTAGAAATTAGTATTATTTTCAAGATGTGCTATTCAGAACTATTTGGAATAGCGGATCAGATAAAAAGCTCTTTACATCAGTCGGGGCTCAGTTCCGCAGGGATAAGAGGGAGCAGGATCGGGCCCTGCGGGGAGGGAGGCGATTTCAGCGCAGGCCAAGGAGAAGACCCGGCAGAGATGTCCCTAAAAATCCTTCCCCCGCCGCCGAGGTGGCTCCTGTGTCGCTGGCGGGGAGGACGGGCCGAGCGGGACCGAACCCCCCGCCCGCTCGGAGGGCTTTATGTTTGCCGGGCTGGGACCAGCGCTGGGTCTGCGGGCCCAGGCCAGGGAGCGGAGCGGTGGCGCCGGGAAGGACCCAGCCGGGCCGGACGGAGACGTGTGAGGGAACCGAGCCGAGCAGGGCAGGGCCACACCGGGGAGAAGCGAATCGAGCCGGCCGAGCGGCGGCCCCAGCCCGCGGGGAGCACATCCTCGGGGATGGGCTCGCTATCCTCTCCCCGGGCTCTTCGTCAGAGGAAAATCGTGGGGCTGCGGCTCACGGAGAGGGATAGAAATACCAGGCCGAAAATACCCTGAAAACTTCTAGGAAGGAAATCCCGGGACCGTGTCCGGCCCCCGCTGCCCGCCGAGTTCAGCCGGGTCCGGCAGCTGTTGGGTGACATCGAAGGGAAGCGCTTTCGAGTTGATTTGAATTATTTTCAGTTGTAACCCCCAAGTAACTCCGTAATTAGCATCTGCTGGTTGAAGGGTAAAACGCGTCCCTGTACCGCGGAGGCGGCGGAACCGGGGAGACTCAGGACCCGCAGTGGTGCCGAGAATGGAGGAGAAGGGCCCGGGGTTCCTTTGCAGGGTCTGGTCCCCGGGAAACCGAGGCACCCTGCAGCCCCGGGGGTCCCTGAGCGCTGCCCGGCGCTGACAGCCCCTCTCTCCCGCAGCGGTGCTGAAGGCGGAGCCGGCCGCCGTGTTCAAGTTCCCGCTGGCTCCCCTGGGCTGCTCGGGGTTGGGCTCGGCGCTGCTGGCCGCCGGCTCGGGACTGCAGGGCGGCTCCGCCTCGCCCCATCTCCCGCTGGAGCTGCACCTCCGCGGGAAGCTGGAGCCGGGCCCCCCGGAGCCGGGCAAGGCCAAGAAGGGCCGCCGCAGCCGCACCGTCTTCACCGAGCTGCAGCTCATGGGGCTGGAGAAGCGCTTCGAGAAGCAGAAATACCTCTCCACGCCCGACAGGTAGGCGATGGCCGACCTCGGATCGGGGGCGCGGCGCGACGGGACGGGACGGGGCTCATTTTGCTTGAAAAATTCGGGAAGCTGCCATCCGAGAAGAAAGCTGCCGGCCTGACCGCCTCTCTCTCTCGCCCGCAGAATAGACCTGGCCGAATCGCTGGGGCTCAGCCAGCTCCAGGTGAAAACCTGGTACCAGAACAGGCGCATGAAATGGAAGAAAATAGTAAGTGACCTTTAATAGTCTACCCCTTCGGCGCGCCGTGTCCRCGTTCCATGCGGTATCGAGAGCCGCCCCGCGGGCTTCGTCCTTCTACGTATCGGCCCTGGGCTAATAATGATAACATCGATTATAATAATAATGATGATGATGATAATAATAAGCCCCWTGTCTTTAAGTCCAGCACCTCCTGGGCCTCTGCCGGACTCCCGCCCGGTCCTGTCCGAGCCCTGCCGCTATACCGCTCGCCCCCGGGGGCAGAGGGGGTGGGTGCAACGCGGTGGACGTGTGGACGCGCACCGGCCTCCGGAACCCCGGGCCCGGCGCGGTGCTTCGCTCCGGGGGCCGGGAGAGAGAGGGGTTCCTGCACCTCGGGCTGATGGCAGCACGGTTTTACCGGGGTGACCSCCTCCTCTGCCCCCTCCTCGCCTCGCAGGTGTTGCAGGGGGGCGGCCTGGAGTCCCCGACCAAGCCCAAGGGCCGCCCCAAGAAGAACTCGATCCCTAGCAGCGAGCAGCTGTCGGAGCAGGAGCGAGCTCGGGACGCCGAGAAGCCGCCCGAGAGCCTGGGCTCCCCGGCCGAGGTCAGCCAGGAGGAGTGAGGGGAGCGCCCGCCCCGCCGCCGCCCCCGGGCGCTGCCCGCCGGGGCTCCGCACGTCCCGCCGGGCCTGGGCAGGAGGATGGAGGGCAGCTCGGACAGCGGCCGCGGCCGCCTTTGGCCTCGGGAGATTTGGACTCTTTAACCGGCCGCGGCCGCCTTTGGCCTCGGGAGATTTGGACTCTTTAACCGGCCGCATCCCCGTCTCCCCCAGCCCCGCCGCTCCTCTCCGCGCCCGCGGAGCGCTGCGCCACGGCCGCTGTGTTGTGCGACGGCCCGAGGGGCCAGGAGGACACTGGATCCCACCTTCCACATCTACTCGCTGTCTAAAACCCTGTGGTGCCCCTAGTTATTCGAAAACTGCATTTTATGATCAGTTTTATTAATGCGAAGATATTTACTTTATTTCAATAAAGTATTTTATGAACTATTGCTCTGAGTAACGTAATGCTTTAGGGTTCACTTTTTAAAAATTTGGTATTCTTTTTCCCCGCGGAGGCAGGTTAGAGATTCAAACCCAGGTTCCAGGCAGATCTACACAGAGAGTGCAAAGCGTGGTGGTACCGGGAAGATTCTCCCACCGTTTTCCCGACGGCTCRGCTGCCCGTGGCCGGGAAAGGCCAGACTTGCAGTCTTTCCTTGATCAAATTCGGATGCTTTCGCATTTTAAAGATAMGTTAATTGCTGACAAACAGGTTAATTAACTTCCGCGCTGCGCATCCTAAATGAYATTTTTTAAAAATGCTCTTCGTGAGCTGCTGCGACATAGCACGAAATCCCGGCGCTTTGTTGTTMGGTGGTTTGGGTTTTTTTTTAATTTCTTTTTTTCGTTTGTTTTCCCCGAGTCCCTGATCCACGTTTTCCGTTGGAATGTCAAATTATAGAGCATCCACCGAGACGTGCAATTACCGCTGTTCTGCTAAAAAAAAAAAAGAAAGAAAAAGCAGCTCCGCAGGGACCGGCGAGAGGCGGGGAGCGGGGCTGCGGAGAGCGGCGGGACGGCCCCGGGCTGAGCCCCTGCTGCGGGGCCGCCTCCCAATTAACAGCGGCAATTAGCGCCCGCGGCTCGGGGCCCCTCGGTGCCTCCCTGGCCGGGGTGCCCTASGGGCCGGCTGGGCGGCGGAGCGGGACGCCCTGTGCCCGGGCAGCGGCTGCGGGAGGCTCCAGCCCGTGGTCGGGGCACGAAGACGGCGGCCCGGTGGGAGAGGAGCRCTTCGGACGACATCGACGGGCTTTAGCTCAAAACAGCCCCGAGTCACCGCCGGCGGAGCCCTCGAGGTGAATCTGCGCTGAACTCATGCCGGTCGTTCCCGCTTTTCCTCGTTTCGCCGCTCTCCACGGCTCCGGCCCCGTTGCCCCCCACGGCCCGGCTCGGGAAGTGCCCGGRACTTCATCCCAGGTTAGATCGACTCCCGGGATGAGCGAGGGAGGATACGGCCAGTGCTGGGTAAAGAGCAAACAACCTCGTATTCTTACACTGGAATGACTTAGTCATTTAACAAAACAATTCTTTGGAAACGTTTTATTTAACCTGGGGATAAGG
This sequence comes from Amblyornis subalaris, assembly GCA_018881555.1. Taxonomy (NCBI): domain Eukaryota; kingdom Metazoa; phylum Chordata; class Aves; order Passeriformes; family Ptilonorhynchidae; genus Amblyornis; species Amblyornis subalaris. The sequence goes on from JACAXG010000207.1 coordinate 60,628, forward strand.
ATGAGTGCTGGGAAGAGGGAAGGCAGCGGCGGGGCTGACGGAGCCGGGGGGTTGTGGCATCCTTCGGCGCGGGCAGGACACGGCGGGCGTGTGGCTTTGTCACTTTGTCGTCACCTCTGGCTRTTGTTTCTGGTGCTTTCAGCGCACGTGAGAACGGCACCCGGTTTTAATCAAAAGGGAGAATCTCTGGCRCTTTAACCTAAATTAACAGAACGACAAGCGGTGTCCATCACCGCTGTCACACGGCGGCTTGGAATAGCCGGGCTGCAGTCGGTGCTATCGCGTTCGCCATAGAATGCTTGTATTTTCTTCTCGCAGTTGAGTAAGTGGCGGAGAAATKATTATTTTTTCTCAGACCATGAAGTGATCATTTTTTTCTCAGAGCATGAAAGCATTAAATAGGGTAAGTTGTTTTGTTTTTCTTTTCTCGTAGACAGCGACGGGGGGGTTGGGATGCTCTGGTAAGCTTCGCTTCTGCCGACCCGGGGCCGAGCAGCGGGTCCGGTCGTGCCGGGGGTCCCCGGGGTCGCGGCGCCGGCCGCAGCCGCTCCGCCTCTCTCCGCGCACGGAGCCGCCCCGGCGCCCTGGGCTGCGCACCCGCTCGGGGGCCTCTCTCCGCGGATTCTGCGCCCGCCGCTTCGCGCTTCCCTGCACGACCCAGAGGTAATTTTTGTTCTTGTTTCCCACGGCAGGAAAAGCTCCGAGGCGGCTCGGGGAAACCTTGTGTGGCCCGCCGGCAGATGCCCGAGAGCGCCGTCCCGCGTGGGGCTCACTCCGTGCCCGGGGCCTCCAGCGCTGTTCTGCCGTCTCCCACTCGGCGATTCCCCCCGGCAGAACAGCCCRGCTGGGCGAGGATCGTCCACCCGCGGAGCCGGGCCCCAGCGGGCCCCGAGCGGGCACGGGCACCGCGCTCCCGGGGTACCGGGACGAGCGGCTCCGCCGCCGGAGAGCGGGCGGCACGGAGCGAGCGCGGGTGGGCGGACACGCTGTGAATGAACACGGGACCTCCGGCAGCGCACCGTGACCCCCGAGCGACGGGCCCCCCCGTGGAGCCGCTTGCCCAGGAGCGTTTTAGGAACGGCTTTAACGACCAACTTTGGCTTCGGGACGAGCCGGTTACAGCCACGAGCGGGTGTGAGCCGCGCTGAGGAGCCCTCCTGCCTCCCCACCGACGCTATTGAAACCCAGAGTCCTCCCAGGCACAGGAGAAGCCTGTTAGAATTATCTGACTATATATCTGACTAATGGGATTTTTTAATTGGTTGGTTTGTTTTTGTTTTGTTCTTGTTTTTATATATATATATATATATATACACATAAACATAAATATATATCTATGTATTTAGATTATTTAATCTCTTAACGATTTTATGTATTGCTTTCTGCTAAAATTTAATTTCCCACAGCTTCTCCAGGTAGGCTGCCTGCTGGGCTGGCTGGCGTGGCAGCAGCTGGAGCCGGGAGAAGAGGGATCCCAGGGAGGTGCGCTCAAACGGATGGGGAGTCCCTGCCCACGGCAGGGGGTGGAAGGAGACGATCTCTAAAGTCCCTTCCAGCCCAAACCCTTCAGAGATTCTCTGACTCTGTTTGAAAACCACAGGCAAGTGCCACCAGCCGTCCGTGACAGCCCTTCCAAATGTGTTCGACAATATCCCAGTGCATTTAAAAACGGGGCTTTGGGACTGGCCTCGACCAGCACCAAAAAACTTAGCTGGCCGATGGGCGACCATAAAGAAATTACACCAGACCTCACCTGCACACGGGTTTAGTGCCAACGGATAATTTCGGGCGGTGCAGCATAATTGTTTCGCTTTCTAATCACGTTTTACAGCTGTAATGAACCAGTGTGGGTGCTGCTGGGCTGCGATGGGCGACGCCCACACCCACAACACTTCAGCAGCAGAGCTGTGTCAGCCCTGACACTCGGACATGTCCGGCGGGAGCCCTGGAGAACATCTGGATGACTTTGTTCAGTGCTGTGATTCCTCCTCAGAGCCCTGTTCCGCCTGTGGGAATGATCTTGCTCCACAGCACCCCAAAGCTCCCGGAAAAGCTTCTCCCCTGCCCCGAGGGCAGTTTGCCAGTGCTGTATAATTCCGGAGCCAGTAAAGTATATTTGTAGCTGATACACCTGATGTTTATTCTCTTGTCTGTGTATAAATGAGCTGTGTTGGCAGGACACGTTTATTCTGGCAGAAGTGCACCCACGCTGGGGAACCCCACCATTTTAATTACACCAGGATAGGTAAAACAGCACATGTTTTCTCTGCAAACAAAGTAGAAGGGTGTAGATTGAAGGCTGGAAAAGTGGGTCCTTCCCAAGTTCGAATGCTAATCGGGTCACRGGTAATCAGCAAACGTTTTGATGGTTTTCTTAACAAAAATCCATTTCAGGTGAGTTTCCAATTCAAACATCCTAAATTTCCTTTTTATGAAGCATCTCAGAGAAACCCAAGAAAAGTTCTGCTTTTTCATCAATGTCAATTTAAATATAGCTCCGTGGAGCCGAGGGATTTGAAGATTAATGACACGGGTGTTTMTGCAGAGGCAGGGCTTGCTCCATCAGGAGCAGACTGGGCACCAGAATGGTGGTGTGAGGGGCTGCCCCACTGCTGGGGGGCAGTGGCCTTGCCCTGATTCTCTGCTCCACACCTGCAAGGCAAGGGGAGGTCTGCTCTGCCCTTCTGGAAGAAAAAATTGACTCTGGAGCAATGCTGTGTGGGCACTTCCCATCAAGAAACCCCAAAAGCACAGTCTTGATGCTGCCTCTTTCCCTCTGGAGGGTGGGAAACTGTGGAGGGAGTGGAGGGGGGGATTTGTAGCAGATGGGGAGGGTTTGATGGGGACATGGAGGGAATGTGGGAGGATTCAAGAGGGGATGTGGGGGGTGTGTGGAGGGATGTGGGGACGATGGAGGAGTAGGGATGCAGGGGGATGTGAGAGGATGCAAGGATAGGTGGAGGGTGGGGGTGATACTGAGGGGGTTGCAGGATGCAGGGTTATGGGGGGGAGATGTGGGGCTGATGGGTGAGGAGGCTGGAGGGGGATGCAGGCAGGATGGAGGAGTGGGAGGTGAGATATGGGGGTTTTGAGGGAATGTAGGGAACACAGACCGTGATGTGGGAGGATGCAAGGGTGTATGTGTGAGGCTGTGGGGTGGATGGGGGAATATCAAGGGATGTGGKGTTGTAAGAGAGGGGGTGCAGGGACATTTGGTGGGGCATGGACACGAGGCAGGGGGATGCTGGAGCCTGCACCCYCCAGGTACTGATAAAACACATCACCTAGTACCATGTGAGTGTGCTGAGCTGAAGCTGGGGTGGGTCAGGCCTTCTTGGACTTGGGGAGAAAAAGTTAACATCTATTTGGGTTTTTTTCTCACCATTTTGGCCCAAAAGGGGCCAAATGAACWGATTGATATGACCTACTGAGTTCAGTCAAATTCTCTAAAGTTCATTAACTAGCATATGAAGTCCTGTTATGAGATGTTTGTCTTAACCCTAAATGTTGGATTGAGATCATTACACATACATTGAATTTGGTTTTTTCAGCTGACTTATATGGTAGATAAAATCTTAATGCTAAACSCCTGATTCCCTGAAATTTGGCCCAGTAATGTGTAAATAAAGTTCAGGGCAAGTTTGCATTATCCATGCTAACATGGCTCTCCAGGCTGTTATGTCTGCTTGGCTGAGCTCTGCCGTGAAATCTGCAGGAAATGTGCCAGAAGGAAGGATGGGGACGGGAGTGGTTACCTTTGATGAGGGTGGTAATGACCACTCCATCAGCAGGCAGCAGTTCTCACAGCAGGCTTTAAAAACACRTCCTCTTATCCATCCTGCAGCTCTGAGGGGATGGAAAAAGTCACGGTCGTGTATGGACTCATCCGTTTACAAACAGAGTCCATTAAAACCTGATTATGTATAACATGGGCCCTTCCTCTCCAAGATCCTCAAATCCATTGTTTATGTTCCACCTATATTAACAAACCGCAAAATGAGCTCGTAGGGTTTTAAAAACTTMTTTCTTTTTGGGAGGGGAATGTGGGAACTTTCTGAGATTGAAACGGTACACAAGGCAAACGAGCAAGGGAGGGATTCCTGCRTGGAGTTTGAGAATGAAGCTGGAATGAGAAGATCCCACTTTTTCCAAACGATTTTCCCCTCMGAGAGTGAGCCCAAAGAGCGTTGGGCAGAGCACACTGGCTCTCTAAGAAGACTCTGAAGCCAGTGGATTTTATTCAAAGGCAGGAGGAAGCCCTTGAGTCGGCGTTGAAGAGCTCTCCTGCCCAGCCCAAGCACAGATGTGCTCACAGCACCCTGTCCCTGCCCGTTCACACTCACCAGCTACTCAGGCGTGACTTGCAGTGAAAAATTACGCAAAGCCCCGTTAATTTATGGCAATTGTTTCCAGCCTGATGTCTCATAACCGGCAGGCTGAGCACTTGCTTGCGCAGGATCCCAGCCCTCGGCGACATTCCACCAGGATAAAGCAAATACAGGGTAAACAGAGCCCAGGGGAGAACAGGCAGATGTGCAGGAGTTGCTCACACAGAAAACTCGTGTCCTGGGAACTCTGACGTCTGTCTGGAGACACGGGACTGCGGTATCTGGGAGAAGAGAGACTCAAACGCTACACTGGGCCACTTTACATAAATTGCAGCCATTTCACATGAATTAGATTAATTTATTATGAATTGTGTTCTCCAGCTCCCAAGCTTTTACTTTGTGAAGCATAAATATTGTGTCTGGGAAGTGTTCTGGGTAAAAATCTACCTATGGCAGGAGATGTCAGCAAAACACAAGTCTGACTTTGGCTGGCAAGGAAGGTGCTCCCAAAATGCCCCTTTTTTCACCACAGTGAGGTCTCTGAGGGAGAAGCTGTGTTAATTTTGAGCTAACAGGCTTTTTCCTTCTCTGGAGCTTGACAAGATCTTAGAGAGATCCTGGACTGTTATTGCTGTTAGGAACAATTTCTAAGGTATTTACRAAAGATTAAACACAAGGAACCTAAATCCAAAATATTTTCAAATTATATTSTCTCTTAATTGTATAATTTGCTGGCATGTGGAAGTGAATAACATCTTGTCCAAGTCAAAATTGCTTTTAATAGATGTTTAAAGAAAAGAATAATTTCTGTGTGTTATTCTCTTCTCCTTTTTGCAAAAGTGAGAGCTGGATTGCTGAATATTCCCATTTATTAAACAGAAATTCTCACAGGGCCTGTTCAGTCCGTGCAAAATGCTGGATGCTTGTGCCAGTCCTTGCAGATGCTCAGAGCCTCCTCTCATTCCAGCTCTTTGAGGCTTATGGCTGCCACAGGTAAGGTTTAAAGGGCCCTGTAGGGTTTTTTTGAATTCTGTGGTGTGCTGTGAACTTTCCACGCTAATGAGTGTGTAAATATTTCATATTCAGATTTCGCACTGTTAATTTTGGAAGTCACAGAGTGCTGCTTGTTTCCTGGCGTGTCTCACTAGGCAAGTGTTCTTGTGCAGACCATGCAYGTAAAACTGAACAGAATGCATTAAGCTCAGTGGTTATTTGAAATTAGAATTCCTTATTCACTCCTATTTGTTCTAGCAAAGTACGAGTGTTCAAATATTTGCAGAAAAGCGACTGCGAAGCAGCTGTAAATATGGCTGAATCTGCTTCTGAATTTCCATGAATATTTGCAAAGTTTTGGCTAAGCTGTAGTGGGTGTGTGTATGGGACAGAAGGTTTGGAGGTGCCAGCACTTTACACTTACCAGTGTGTGAATTGCAGCTAAGCCCACTGGATTTAACTTCGATTAATTTGAAGCAAAAAATACAGCCTAGTTCGAAAAAAATCCTAAARCAAACCCCTTCAACAGAACACGTAGAGCATCAGAAGCTTTAGATAAACACACACATTAGTGGTCTGCAGCCTCCACCGGCTCGTGGGTGAAAAGTAAGCCGTGTGTAGTTTAACTCTTCCATCTCCAGGAGCAAGGACAGTACCCAAAGGTTGAAGGAGAAGTCTGCTGCTCAGCATTCACTGCCCAGGGATGAGCCCTGCAAGGCAAGATCTCTCCCTGCTGTTCCAAAGAGCTCTTTCTCTGGGTGGAACATTAGGAATCTGCAATGGTTTTCAGAACACAGAGTTTTAGCCAAATTTTGTCTTTTCAGTGCGAAAATGGGCTCAGTGTGATCAGGACTCAGTAGAAAGTACTTGGTTTCAGAGAGATGTAGTTTGCTAAGGTTTGGAAAGCTTGGCAAGGCAAGCACTGCTGGGCACTGTGCTCCAGGGACAGTCATGGCATCTGTCAGCTGCCTTGAGACACACAACTTGCAGTTAGATTTGCTGCTCTTGTTGCACCAGGAAATCTCTGGATGGCAAGACTTCCATAGATTTCCATGAGGGCCTCTTGCCTGTCTCCCTAACACTTAAAACYCAATAAAGGCCCTGCTGCTGTAATTCCTGCTCTGCGTTGTCAGAGTTGCTCTGTGCTCTCACCACGCCCTCAGTGCAGCCCAAGGGATCCAGAGGGTCACTCTGCATGTGCTTTGTGGAGTGGTCGTGGCTCTCCCACCAAGCTCCTGAGTGCCCAGCAGTGCTGGCCAGGGCAGCTGCACATGGAGTGTGGGAGCAAAGGTTTGACACCAAAGCTGCAGGGTTGGCCTCGTGTTTGTGGCACTGCTGTGGTCAGAAGCTTGTACCTCTTGTCTGCTCTACAGAGTCAAATACCTCTTCTCAAAAAGGGTGATGTTTTCTGTTTTCCAGGTCTCTAAACACATAAAAGGCATTTGCTTGCTTCCTTGCTTTCTATATACCTAGTTTTTAAATGACTGTGCTTTCCTCTTTCCCATTCATTTTCATTCTTCAGAGCCCTTTTTTCTATGTAGTATGATATATTTTTTAAGTTTTGAAGTGATGCTTCAGCATTATTCAGAACAGGATGCTTTTCAGAATGACAACCAGATTGCCATGAAGATAAATAAAGAGATCTTTGCTGTGAGCCTCTTGTGGTGTCCAGTCTGTAAAACCACATAACCTTTTGGCTTCTCCTTAACAGGGATGCACATGAGAATGCWTCTCAGAAACATCTACAGGGAGACAGAAAAAATCCTCTATATTGTCTTGGACTCTTATTACTGAAGCAGTCGCTGTATATAGGGTATATTTGTAGGGTATATCTGTTGGTATTTAGGAGTTCCAGTCATAGCCTGGCATCCAGGCTCCTGGGTGTTGCAATGTCAGATGGGTATGGTCATCCTGTTGTGTTCTCTTTCTTGTGCTGCAATCCTTGTTTCTTTTCTGAAGGGATTTAGAAAAGCAGCTGGCATCCTGACAGGCCTTTTTGTAACCATATTGGAGTGTGATCTGTTGGCTGGATACGGAAAAAAATAGTAAGAAAAGGTATTTCTTTGTATCTAAATTTTTGGATTCTGTATGGTTCCTCGCAGTCTTCTTCTAGATAAGACAAACTCCAGAGGAGATGTTATCCCCGCAGGAATTYGGAAGAGTTATGTTTGGGTTGGAGAAGAAAATATCACCTTTATAACCAGAGAGCCCAGAGCTGGTGGCACCCAAAACTGGGTCAAAGACTGTGGCACATGTTTGAGTTTTCTGCCCTATTAACATTAAACACCCCACCGTGTTTTCTTAGGCTCGGATATAYGCACTCCACAAGAATTCTCCTCTTTGACCTTGCGTTTACACATCTCACATTTTCCAGGCGTGTTTTTCCTGGTGATATTTTTGCTATTGGTATTCATGGTCAGTGTGTCCTCAGTGTCCACAAATTCTGCCCAACATACATTCTGTTCCTGCATTCAATGCAGRTGAAAGCTCCAAGGCCAAGCGTAATTTCCGGGGTCAACGATTTCATAAATAGAGCTGCTGTACCTGGGAGATGCACCTTCTCCTCCCAGGAACGAACTGTAGGTTTAATCCGGAATCCTTCYGTGAACTGGTTTTATAAAGAGAAAAAAAGGTTGGAGATAATGATTGCTSTACAGAATTCAGGTTTCAGGCTGTTCTTTTCTAATCAGAAGGATTTCTCCCTGCACTACTCAAGCTCTTGAGCTGGGTCTGGCACAATCTTATTCATTATATTCAGATTCCTCCAGATTTGGTTTCACTGCAACCCTCAAGAATTGACCTGTGATGAAGAACCACCTCAACAATTAGAAGATGAATAATGAGATCATTTCAAAGATCTTACATCCTGGGTTACACTCCWCTTTCTTCACTTCAATCCCTAATGGTGTCAGTCTGTGCTGACACAACCACGTTTTGATGCCTCCACCCTCAACACTTCTCTGTCAAGAACAGCACTGGCCCCCGGAGAAGGGTGACAGTTAGAAAGCTCAGTTTCCTGAGACTACAAGGACTGGTTCAGCTTTAACCATGCTCTAAGATTTGATAGTGGTCAGCACAATGCCTAGAAAAGGCACAGAAAGAGGAGAGCAGATAGTGGTGCTCCTCTGTCTTGCRGTTGTACTTTCCATCACTTGTTGCTCAAGGATTTCCCGAGGCACCAGTGGACAGGCATGTCAGGCTCCAGCAGGCATTTCTTGCATTTGTTTGTCATTTTCATCCCAGTTGTCCTTGGTGTGTGCCAGATCATCCGGGAACAAATTCTGTTGTCTGTGCAATGCCTGGAGAGCTACTTCCCATTGTTTGCTTTGCTAATTACCACCTGATGATTCCACTTGATGCACTTGGGCCGTGTGTGGTCACAAAGATAACAGCCTCTCTTCTTTTTTTCCCCATGCAAATCTTTATTTTATGGAGAACTGCCACCATTCCCTCAATATTTTCCTGCCTTTCCTGCACCTCACAGTCATACCCGTTGGACTGTGCTGATGTTCTCCACACTTCATCTAAAACCTGGTGGGTTTGATTTCTACATAAGAGCATCAGTGCCTTCCCTGCCCACGGCAGGGGTTTGGAATGAAATGATCTTTAAGGTCCCTTCCAACCCAAACTCTTCAGTGTTTCTGTGACTCTGAGCAAGCACATGCAGTGCTTTTATAACAAGACCCCAGCACAGCCCATTCTGCCTTGTGTTCTTCCATGTATTTCATCAAGAGCTTTTTCAGAGTTCTGGATGCACATCCATGCCCATCTGTGGTACCTCAAGTCCGTGTTTTTGGAGTGAATCCCGGTCCTTGTGCTACAACAATGCCAGCTCGTGTCAGCAGATTGCCCTCTGATGGCTGGCACTTGTTCAGAGCACGGCCAGGCTCTCCGATGGCCCCAGGAATCTGCACTTTGATTCCGGGGGAAGATTCCGTGGTATTCCACAAGGCTGTGGAATGGGCAGTGGAGCTGTTCTGTACAGAGGAAGCCTCTTCGGAGGTTGTGTTTGCAACCCTGTTCCTTTATAAAGCTGGTTTTAATTTCTTTTAATTAACTGTACACGTTAAGAGTTGGCCTTCAGGGATGTGTTTGTTGACTGTTTAAAAAATCGGGCTGAAAACAGCAAGAATGGGAACTTTTTCCTAAACGTCTAATGTTTCATCCTGTCCCTGAAGATTCCCAATGAATTCAGAGATGTCCTCTAAAGTCAAATGGCAGTGCCTCCCCCCCCCCAAGAAAACCAACCAAAAGGGAGAAAATACAGAAAAAAAGCTTCTTGCATAGGTAAATGTGAAATACTTTCCCTCCAAATGTTTGAAAAATGCTGGGGGTTTGTTGAGTATTTTATTTTATTTTATTTTATTTTATTTTATTTTATTTTATTTTATTTTAATTTATTTTAATTTAATTTATTTTATTTTATTTTATTTTCTAATGAGGTAAAAGGGTGCATTAAAAGACTAGTGAGGAAGATGGGAAATTTTAGCAAATTGGAATTTTTTCGTGTTGGTTGCTTAGTCCAGCACTGTTTTGAATGCAATAGACTTCAGGGGTCTGGCAGTATCCTGTGCCCTCCACAGGTATGTTGTGGCTGCACTCAGGTAATACATTCAGGTTGATTTTTCTCAGATGATGCAACYGAGGATCAGAATTTAAGGAAGAAGACTGGTGGAGCTGAGGATAATTTCTCCTGTTGAGGGGTAAACTGCAGGTGATACAGCTGAATGCTTGAAAACAGCTAAAACCCCCCAAAATAAATCCATCTATGTAAAAGGAAATAAAGAAGAAAATCCAAAAATAATAGTAAYAAAACCTAACCCAAATTTTTAAGCTTACAAAATGAAGATGGTGTCATACCTGTTTATGGAACCTAAATACTTTTCCTTAATAAAAACAAACCTTGAAGACCTATGACATTGAATTTTTTTATCAAGTACTATATCAGCATCCTTGAAGTGAATTGCAGTTTTGTCATGGGATTTAATGAGGTTAAGATTTTACCTGGACAGGAAAATCTCAGCCCTTATGCAAAATAAATGTAATTTCTTTTCAAAGTAGGAAGAAAAACAAAATTCTTTGTAAAGAAGAGGTGAAGTGTTTCTTCACTTTGTGGTGTGAAGCAATAATACTTATGGACAGTTTTATATTTCCTCACATGTGTGTTATGGATGCTTTTCCTACAAGTTTCCCCTCACCCTCTGAGTACACCATGCACACACACTCTGGTAAGGTAAAAACATCAACTGAGTATATTGAGAACTAATTTAATTCCTAGATTCTCTTTAAGAGTATTTATTAGAAGCTAAAAATCAAGGTGGAAACAGTGGAGTTTCCCCAGCAATCTGAAATACAAACGAAAGGTGTTTTATTTAGTGATACATGGTATTTATTTGTACTTGACAGGAATGTGTTTCTGCATGTGAGGCTGTTTCAGAATTACATCCACAGACTCCTGCATATTTATATATCACGGGAGAGGGCTCATTCTGCTGGTAGAGCTTTCCTTGCCGGGTGTGGAGCTGCTGGGAGCCTGTTTCTGCAGCAGATGAGGCACTGAGCCCATTCAGACGACCCAGCCCCCCGTCCTTGGTGAGCCACACCATCTCTGCAGACACTTGGAAGAGCCAGAGCTGCTCTTCCAAGCAGCTTTCTATAAGAAAGAGGAAAGACATCTGGTTTTCTATTACTCTTCACGTCTCGTTTTATTAATGCCTCRTACAGGGGTGGCCAAAAATCAGAGTTTACTGGATTAAGTAAGATGTTAAATCCGGAATGTTTCCAGTGTTGCACCTGGGGTCACCTCTGGGTGGAAGTTCTTTCAGTCATGTTCGACAGAATTACACAGTGGTTTGTGGTGCAGGCTGGAGTGGACACCATGTACGCTCGGGAGAAATTTTGATGGGACAAACCACCCTGGTGGCTGAAACGTTTGACAGGACCAAGCAAGGCCACCAGAGGAGGTGGCAGAACCTGCAGAGGGTTTGCACTCCAGTGTCCAGCAGCCCGGGCTGGCATCCAGCCTGGCAGAGGGCTCCTTTGGGCACCCCTGGCTTTGGAATGCTGGCCAGCAGGGCTGAGGCTGCTGGACAGCAGAGCAGTGGCCGGAGCTGTGTTTAGGAGCCCTGGTGCTGCACTGAGGGTGTGTTTGCAGCCTGTGGTGAAACGTTTCGCAGCAATACAGTTCTTCAGACACCCTGCATGCCTGGGAGAGGGTTCAAAGGTGTTTCACAGAAATGYTGATGATCTGGAGCACTGACAGCCTTCATTCATTTGCAAGTGTCTGGCCTGGTCTGGAGAAACAATACTGTTGTGTGTAAATTGGTAAGCTCAACTCAAATCAAGGATGTGAGTGTTGTTGGGAGGTTAAAGGAAGCAGAARGAATAAGTGCTGTACTTATTTTTATTGAATGGCCTGCACAAACTTCAAATCTGCTGCAAACATCAATTCAGACTGACATTTTGCAGTGCAGGGACACCCCAAAGTGGAGCTGGATATTAGAGTGTGTTAGAAAAGAAGGAAAGAGAGAGGAAAAGAAAAAAGAAGCAAAAGGCTCCCCAAGAGTTTAAAGTGGGATTCTGGTTTGTGTTGGATCCTTGTCCCGTAAGCTCAGAGCTCTCCGGTAACCTGAAGGATCAAAAGTGTCCTCAAGCCCTTAAATAGATGACTCGGAAATACTTGAAATGTGTTTCATTTTATGGTAAGTTTAATGTTTCTAATCTCGGTGCAATTTACAATTACAATAAATATCACGAAAAATTAATGTGGCCACTTCAAATACAAAGGAACGACAAAGTGTAATCTGAGAAAATTTTATCAACATGCAATTTCCTTAACAAAAACATCAATGTATCATTTCAGAATGCTGAGAAATATTTATCTTTTGGGACAGCAAAATCATTTGCAGAATGTTTTAACTGCTAAATAAATATTTTACTGGCAACTTCTGAAGCATCATAAATGCAGTCAATATAAACAAAGCAATGTGGAAACCAGCTCCAGCCCCAGTTCAGGCGGCGGTTGGCTGGTTCATGGCAACACAGGGCTCTGGGATGCATTTGGCTGAGCCTCAGTGCTTGGAAAGCTCTGATTTCTTCCTGCTATTATAAGCAAGTTTGCTTAGTTTATTTGGAAGTTCTGGCAGCAGGAGCCACAGTGAGCTCTTAAGACCAGTGATGCAAGCAGTTAGCATTTAACTGAAACTGCCTTTTAATAGTTAAATTTTRTTTTTTAATTGAATCCAGTGCTTATGAAAAATATGGGATTTGCAGCCTTGCAGGGAGAATTTGTCTGTGTGACTGCAGAATGAGAACATCAAGGCCAGGGGGGCTCGAGTGACCTCAAGGGTCCTGGCCAATGTGCTTCACCRCGTTGTTCTGATGTCCCTGTTATCTGCTCTCCTCTCTGGCTGCCCAACTGAAATGCACTTTTAAGGGTGGTTCCAGCAGGTTGCATTTGGAAAGCTCCCTGGAAATAGAGCAGACTTGTTCCACAGTGCAGATGAAGAAATAGTGTTCCTTACTGGGACTGTCACCGCTGTCCTTATTCACAAGGATAACATCAAATCTGAGACTTCTTCTCTCTCCTTTTTTATGGTTATTACTTTGCACTTGCCACCTTTCAAGTGGTTTTTCTACCCAAGCYGGGTGATAATTGTCTATTTTCCAGTACAGCTGCTCATTTTGGTTTGTRTGCCATTAATTGTGTCAAATATGGAATAGTCCCCTACTTTATTGAATATTTTATTGAATATTTATTGAAAAGTGTTATCTCTTTGCATGTCATCTGTGGTTTGGTGGTCGTCCTGGTTACCAGTATGTGCTGATTCACACATTTGGTGTAGTTTGGAGAGACCAGGACCAGCCAYGCCATGGCTAAGGAAAATGTTGGGGACTGGGGAGGCTGTATGGTGACTCCCTGAATTTTGGGATGGCCAGGAACAGACCGCAGCAGCAGTTACTCCACAGAGGATCGAGTTGGCTGTGTGAGGATTACCCTGGAAATCAAGAAGGAATCTCCTTGCAGGTCAGCACAGAGATTGGGGTGGTTCTTAGTCACTGGCCTCAGAGCTCTTGACCCTGAGGTTACAGCCTTATGGGACCAAGTGAGAGAGTTGAAGGAGGAATTTGGGGCTCTAAAGGATGCAAAGGAGTTCACATGAGAAGCACTTCCTGCTCCAAAGGATCAGTGCTGGGAGCAGCAATGCACTACAGAACATTGCTAATAAATGAAGGCAAAGATATGGGAAAAGTAGGGTCTCGGCTTCCCAAGTTTGTGCTCTTATTAGGGACCCTTTATGGGATCCCAAGGAATGGGATGGAAATATTTGGATGGAGTCCTCAGACTCTGAGATGGAGTTTGAGCCAGAGCTGGCAGATCAAGAGGTGGTAGAAGCACAACCCCTCATGCAAGGGGAGGGGCAGCAGGATYTGCTGGGTGCAGGGGTACAGGTCACATGGACCTACACCCTGAGAGCTATGGGAACTTTGAGAGACCTATTGGCACAAGGGTGGGGACAGCACACCAGCATGGATTTTACAGGCTTGGGATGGTGATTCTGAGTCTTCCCTTGTTACCGGGTGAAAAGGATCTATTAGCTCCTATAGCCACTGATAACAAAATCCAACAGGCTCAGCTATGGAGTATCAGGGGCCCTGATGGATGGGATATTGCTGTGCCTGTGCTGTGTCAATGGCTCTGTGCAGCACRTGCAGATCCTGCTGAGTTGAGGTCATCCCTGGGGACCTGGAGCACAACRGAAGAAGGGATTGGTTTGCTGGGGCAGGTGGGGTTGGCTCATGCCCTGACCACAGGGTCTGATCCTGATGAAGTGGCACTAACAAGAAGCATCAAAATGCRGTTTGTGAAACAGGCACCTGACAAATTGAACCCCCTGGTTATACCAGCAATCCTGAATGCTAGTGGTAGCACAGCTGCCTTCAGGGATGCCGTGAGGGATACTGGGGCTGTGATCCCAGAGCTGGCCGTGTGGGAGGAAATGTAAACTGGCAAAGCCAAAAAGAGTCACAAAAGGAAACAAATGTGGAACAGTCTTCTGCAAGTTGGTGTTCCACAGTTAGAAACAGATGGAATTACATCAGAAATGTTCTGCCATTGGCAGAACTTGGTGTCTGTGAAAAGAAATAATCCTCCCCATCCCTCCTGCCACCTCAGAGCAGGAGCAGTGGGTTGGTGGATTCCCTGAAATTGCTGCTGCTGAAGCCTCTCACCCGGAGAGGGATCCGTGCCCCTGTGTTCCTCTAACCATAAAGTCTGGGGGAACCGTGCATGTGTCAGCTCTGGTGGGTCCAGGCACGGAAGTTACTGTGTTACACGGTGATGTTACTTTAATGAYGGCAGACACCGCCCCATTTGTCATGCAGGTGTTAATTGCCCCAGTTAAAGGACACGTCTTGGGTGTCGATGTGCTGGCAGGGCGAACACTGAGTGGCTGTTTTTGTTTCAGGACCCCTAAAGAGGGGTTTGCCCCTCCAKCTGTAACTGCTCTGCTGGAGTTCCCGCAGTGGGATCCTGCTGTGCTGCCAGCGCCCGCCAAGGTGGGGAATGCAGAGCAGGATCACATTCCAGGGGGGAAGAGGAAATTACTCAAATGATTCAGGCACTCCAACGAGTGGGAATTGTTAGAGAAACCATAACTGCTTTTAACCACCCTATTGGGCCTGTTTGAAAGCTGGATGTCTCTTGAAGAGAGATTTGGTTACAGGGACTCCAATAAAGTCACCCCCCACTTGCAGTTACGGTACCAGACGTGGGTAAAACCAGCAAAGCTTTACATCCCTGGAAGGTGGTCATGGACCTTGGCAATGCTTTCTTCTCCATAGCCATTGCTTCAGAGAGTCAGGATCAGTCTGTCTTTGCCTGGCCACGAAMGCAATGCACTCTTGCTCTTCAAGTATTGCCTCAGGGGTGTAACCACGGCCCCTCTGGTTGCCACCAAATGGTGCCAGCTGATGCAGTGCTGTGCTTGGGTGCTGCCACTGTTTGCCATTATATTGATGATCTCGGGGTTGTGGTGAGTCACAAGAAGAAGCTGAGACAGCTGCTGAGTTGCTGAAAGCCCACTGGGGCTGTGTGCTGGTTTGAACGTGCACCAGCAGGGGAAATTAACCCCACACAAACACCTCGAGAGAGATTTTAGGTCAGAATTACAATTTTAACAGAAAGGTTATAATAAATGCAGGAATTCACAAAACATGGGCTTAAACAGGCAGAGCCACGGTACAACCTGGCAGGGGTTGCAGTCCTGTTGAGGGTCTGGAGCTCTGGTTGCCCAGTGGTTGCAGTGCTGTTGGAAGCAGTTAGTCCCGTAGAAAGGCCTTATCCGCTGAGTATCCTGTGGTCTGGTTGTCCGGAGTCCTCTGGGTATCCAGTGGTGTTGTTCCTATCCTCTGGTTGGCCAGTGGTGGTTATAGGGTCTAGTCCTCTGGGTATCCCATCCTCTCATCTTCTGGTTTTCCGGAGTCCTCTGGCTATCCATTCGTCTGCTTCTCCAGTGGTCTGGTTTTCCAGTGCCTTCTTCCATCCCAAAGCCTGTTTTTATGTGGTATCTCCTTAGCTGGTGTCTCCCCCAGGGGTGGGGATTTCCACAATGGAAGGAGATGTCTCTGAAATTCTATTTGTTGGGGCTTATCCAGTTTGGTAAAGGGCCATTAGCAGGGATAATCCACTCAGGATGGGTGGTGCTTGCTGCTGGCCAGAATACTTATCACTAAGGAGTACCACCCCACCTCAC
Source organism: Amblyornis subalaris (assembly GCA_018881555.1). Taxonomy (NCBI): domain Eukaryota; kingdom Metazoa; phylum Chordata; class Aves; order Passeriformes; family Ptilonorhynchidae; genus Amblyornis; species Amblyornis subalaris. Next base: position 76,703 of record JACAXG010000207.1, read on the forward strand.
ATGAGCCTAGTCTCAGAGAGCAAACGACCCATCTTATCAAGGAAATATGCTGGTGGTGATAGAATACATCCTGTTTTGGTTAACCCAGGACAGGCTGGGCAACTAATCCACAGAAAATACAGGGCCCTGGTACTACCATGCATTTTGTGGGGATAGTTTGGCATGGGCAGCCCAGGGAAATACCAAACACAGTCCAGCAAACAGCCCAGCAGTTCCCTGTCCCAACCACGGTGAAACAATTGCAAACTTTCCTGGGGCTTTCAGGGTGCTGGGGAACTTTCCTTGCACACACAGCAGTGCTGGTGCCTCTCTGCAGAAATGGACTGGGAAGAAAGTCGTTTGGGAATGCGTCCAGCACCAACCAGAAGCCTTTGGTGGTGCAGGAATGCTCTGATTGTGTCCAAGTGTACAGGGCTGGACACAGGCCCTGGAGGGAGTTCGGCAGGCTCAGGGGGCTCTGACTGCCTGGCCAGGTGCTTACATTGGCTCTCTGCCCCGTCGAGGGGAGTGATTTGCATTCACTGCTGTGCAGACAGTGCCAGATTGCCCTTTGCTAAACCCTCCAAACGTGCTCTGTCCTCTCTAGTATCAGATTCGCCAGTTCTTGTACTTCAGGTGCCTTCGACAAATACCTGGGCCTTGTCTAAGGAAAACAGCATTGGAATTCTGCCTTTGGTGCCATGAACCGCTCATCACATTGAAGTTCAGTCTGAAAAAGCACAAACCAAACCCCTTCAATCTGCATGGGTCATCACCCTACCTCAAGCTACCAGGCCTGGAGTGACTTTGGCTGAAGGAACTGGAGCAACCGTGTGTGTGTGTGTTGTTGGAAGGAGATGTCAACAACAAAATTCTTCAAAATTTAAAACTCAAAACCCCTCAGTTGAAGATTAGAGATGAGATGGTGTAAGAGTTTGGTGAGGAGCTGCTTCCAGAGCAGCACTGTTGCAGGGATTACAAGTGACCAGCTGTAAATTGTTGCAAAGTGAGTGCTCTCTCCTAATTCACATCTGATGGAGCCCCACGTGGGTCTAGCTGGAGACCTGTCAGCATCTTCCTTGGGAAGGGTGGGAGGGGGAGCTGCTCCSTCAGCTGCAGCTGGACATGGAGACTCAGTCAAGGCACGTGGTTCGGGAGGTGTCAGGAAAGCTGTGCTGCTGCTGCCTTCAGTCCTTCTACATCTCCGTGTCTCCTACAGKCTGTTGTGGCGTTTGCTGCATGGATAACTCCTCCATCCAAGGACGTGGAACTTCCCTAGTCTATTCATCTCTCTGCTCTGTATCACATTCCAGAGTTCACTGTTTAATCTTATTAATAAACTCCTCTTGAGCTTCAAGAATGAGTGCAGACCTCAGCTCCCAGAAGCCGAGGAGTTTGTGCTGAGCAGTGACACACAGAAAATGAGATGTGCTGCTGAGCCCTGAGTGTGCCACTGCTGAGCCACCTGCATCCCACCCGTCCATCCCTTCACTTGGCGTGAGTTTGGGAATACAGCATCTCTGAGTGAGCTAACAGCCATCAGGTAGGGAGGGAAAGTCCAAGGTATGGATTGTGACTGAACTAAACTGTTGTTATCAAAAAAAAAATCACAAAATCATCAAGGTTGGAAGAGACCATCAAGGTCATCCAGTCTGAGTGTCAACCTGACACCGTGTCCACCACTGAACCACGTCCCCAGGTGCCACATCCAATGCCTCTTGAGCACTTCCAGAGACAGTGACTCCACCACCTCCCTGGGCAGCTTATTCCAATGCCTGGCCAGTTTTATGGAAAATTTTTTTCTAATATGTGATCTGAACCTTCCCTGGCATCACTGCCTTTAACCACTCTGAGTGTATTTCTCSGTAGAGAAGCTTCTTCTTTCCCATTCTCATCGAGGGGGATATCAGGGAGTCAGAGGGAAGTGGCTGGTGGGATCTAGGATCATCCAGGTGGATTCCAGGATGTGGAAATCAACTCGATGGCATCTCGAGTGCTCAGCAGGGGAGACACAGGGGTTGTGCCATGACTCCTTATGTTATATTTGTATGCATGGACGTGTATTCTAATAATGGGTAACACATTTCTCTGCCATCTGAGCACATACTTGGAGTTTTGAGGGCTACAAGTGAGTGGGGGTAACCCTACCTGATGTACGGGGCAATACTCAGTCTAATTCATGAGGCATTAAATGCCTACCACAGGCTCTTAYGATTTAGATTAATTTATTAATTTATTAATTTATCAATTTTTTTAGTAGTATATTAAAAGGATGAAAAGCTCTGTCCTTTTTAGCAGCACACTTACTTYATGGGCTGAGCAGTTTCCCTGTCATGATTAAATTCACCAGGGGAATGCTGTATCATACAAGGGAGGATGAACACACATTTATTTCACAATGCATCTTTCAGATGTGACTGGCAAATATATCCTGGTGTTCATATTGGTGTAAAAAAACTGAGGCAAGAGTTTATTTAGTTCCAAATCCATTTAAATAGTGTATATTGCTAGGGTTTCTTGGTAGTAACTGCAATTTAATCCTTGCTTAAAAGGATTTTTTTTGATTAATTGAACACGCAGGAAGAAGCCAACAATACCGTTCCTCACAAAAGAAACAGCTATTTTTAGGCATTTGCTTAAATTTTAGRTTGCTTTGTTCCTGTTAAATCTCAGCCTTTACTTTGGCAAAAATCCCATTTTCAAAGCACACTCCAAGTTTTGGGATGTCAGCAGGACTGAGAGGTTTGCACGTGCTTAAGGGCTTGGGTTTAGGAATGGTTTTTGCAGAATTGGGGCCGTCAGTGGCTGGTTGAAGTTGATTGAGCTTTTCRCCTTTACAGGATTTAGGATGACATTAGGAGCTAGATTGGCTTTATTAAAAAACAGTTGGGTAATATGTGTGACTTAGGCTTAATGGAAAGTGCCATAATAGGAGATTCTGGTGATTGTACTGAACTAGATGTTTTTCTTGTTGTTCCAGATAATTTAAGAGTTAATATTTATTGTAACTACTGGGAAAGAGATTTTTATTTTCTTTAAGAAATGGTATTTGCATGTATAAAAGCTTGAGTTTCAGCTGTTCTTTTCATTTTGTACTATTTTCATTCAGCAGGATTGCAAAATAGGTACAGAAAATGGGATATGCACGTGCACACAGGTTGGTGGATGTGRTGTTGTTACCACCTGGACATCTGACTGCAGCTTGGGGCAATTAGACTCAGAACTCCACATATTTTTCCCTTGAAACAAACTATTTGCAAAGTTGGAGAGAATGGTGAATAATTTTCACCATTTAAAAATGATGATCTGCTTCCTACCTAAATGTGGGAATTTAAATAGGATTTTGGGTGCATAAATATCTGGATCTTCTGATRGTGCCAGGTAAATTTTTTTGGCCTTTGTCTTTCAAGTCTTCTAGAATGCAAAGGTTGTTACCTGTTCAATGTGTCTCCCTGTAAATAAAGTATTGGGATTTAAATATTTTTTARTATTGTGAATATTTCTTTCAAGTTAATGCAGAAGAAATGAGTCTTTATCTTCTTAATAAAATGTTATGTTGCTAGTAATTTTTTAAGAACCACCACTCAGAAAACAGCAAATCAAAGMAGTGTAAGTACAGGGCACTTGTCTTTGAGGTTGTAATTTAGTCCTGGGTTTGGGACATGGCACCAAGAAATTCGGTGAAAGTTTGAGTTTATTAAAAAATCCCTGCTTTTGACAATGGAAATTGCTGATTTCTGAGGAAATTAAACAAGAAACCAGATTTCATTAGATTGTTGAGCAACCTGAGAGRTTTTCAGGAGTTATATGTATGTATGGAAGATTTAAGGAGGAAAGAAGTTGTTTTCCCCCCTGTTCCCTCAAACCTGAAATATATCTCTTCATTTTTAATCAGATATCATGTTCAATAAAGCCTCTCTATGTGTCAGAGACTGGATTTCTGAATGACTTGATATAAGGTACCTGATTGTTATCTCCCTCTGGTTGTAAAGCTGTCAATCCCAGCTCAAAACCAGAATTCAAGCCCCTGGGTATCATTAAACTGGTTTGAAAAGGATCACAAAGCTTAACGAGACTGTAATTGTTTTGCTTGTGATTTTTAAATTGTGTTTTCAAAGCTTCTCTGTGCTCTAACTATTCACTCGGTACCACTGAGGGTTAGAAACTTAAAGCCTCACATTCATTTTATACATAACAAAGAAAAATCCCCCACAACCCCATTACCATGAGATTCAAGGTAAAAGCTGACAGGCAATATTGTGACAGTCCTTAGAAATGAGAGAACTTCCTTGCTCATCTGGGGTCACACTAGAATATGAGAAATGTGATTAATCAAATATGCAAATCTTTCTGTAGTTGTATGGGATGACAGGGGGAAAAAACTGCCTAAATTCGCTTTTAAAATATGTCCATCATTACTCTGGTGTTTTATTTCATTTTTGACTTTCAGGTCCCTGACACTTTCAAATAAAGCCACAGTCTATCCATGCCAACAGGGAGCGTTGGAGAATTCTTTTGTGTTCAAGTTCAGGAATTATTCTTTTCTSAAATCTGCCTGATAAAGGTAGAAATACATAATTGTGGGAATGTTGAGAGGTTCTCTCTGATTGACAGGTGTAAAATGTTCTGGGATCCAGAGGTAGGCAGCACTTTAAATGTTTACAGTGGGTTTTCAAGTTGTGCTTGGTGTGGATGTTGGAGGTGGTGTCAAAAGCGAAGCTTCCCCGAGTACTTCTGAAATCCTTTTTGCAAACAGCTCAGGAAGTTACTCTTAAATATGTAGCAGAAATCTGACATAGTTCCCTCCTCAATAGTTTGCAGAACAGAGTAGGATTAGTTCATGGTAAATTTGGCTGCACAAAGAGTCTGGGTTTATTACAGAAATTATGTTACCTGCACCTGTATCCTGTTCCTAAAGAGTTCTGAATTAGGAGGGAACCAGCTCATGGGTCAGTTTGTGCAAGTAATARTTTAAATTGTCTTTTCTCTCTTGACAGGTTGGTTAATGCATAGTGTTTTCTGGCTGGTGTATCCCAACCCTTTCACTTTAAACATTGTATTTATCAGCTCTTTATTAAATACACAAAACAAGACCGCAGTGGCCAAAACCTGTCACAGCACATTTTGTTGTCACAGTGCATTTTGCTCTATGCTGAGGAATGAGAGTCCAAGCCACAAAGTCGGCTCATTTCAGCCTCAACGGCTTTTTAAAAAGCTTGCAGCTTAAAATAATACATTATTAAGGTATTCAGACTTGTCAAAATTAATAATTAATATCACATTTATGTTCCCCACACATGCACAGAGCCCTTCATTCCCTCCAGTTGTTTGTGTTCCAGCCAAGCAGCTCCGAGCCGTGGCCCTCTCCCCTGGCAGGAGGGTGCCTGGGAGGCAGCTCAGCACTGCTGCCTTGGGGACCAGGCACATGACCCATGGGTCTACCAAAAATAATATTAGAAATGCAAATTTTAAGAGGGAGAGATATATTTATTTTTAAAATCCTGGAGGAAGATTCTTCTATGGATAATGGAGCAACTTAACAGGTGATTATAAGGGTTATTCAGGCTTGTTTTAAGAATGAATAGGACTGTTCTAATCAAATATCAGATGAAGTATGAAAATTTGTTGTCTCTTGAAAGCAGAGAACATGTCCTTACAGAACAGCTACATTGCTGCAGTCAGGACTCAGAGCATGAAATGTATAGTTCACCCCTTAAATTTTAATTTTTCATCACGGTGTAAGGATGGCAGATTCCTCAACAGGAATAAATACAAACATTTCAGTAAAGATTGCCAAAGACAGCAGAAGAACTGTTCTAGATTACATGCACACAACACAAAACCAAAGGAAAAAACCTCAAGAAAAATCAGAGGTTTTGTGTAAGTGTGGTGTTTTAACACTGAACTGGTAGGATTAACAGGTGATAAAATATTCAGAATGTTTTTGTGTAGCCTTTCTTAGTGTGCAACAGCACTCTCTGCTCAGTTCTCATGCCCATGAGATGTCTGTTTTGCCATGGGAAATGGCTTTGTTGAGATTTGGAAAGCATCTGAAACAGAAATATTTTTGAGTCTGCTGAGAGTCTGTGTTGCTTTAGAGTTTAATTTGATTCATGGGTATGTCAGCATGTCCCATTGCAGGTAAAGCAGAGAACCAGCAAAACTCTGCAACTCCGAATTTAGCTGAATGGAGCTAAGCAGAGAGGAGGCTGGGTACCCAAAATGAATTCTCTGAAAGGTCAGTGACACTTAGGAAGGCCAGAACTGCTTAGTGGAGCTCTTGAATGCTCTGGTGGTCAGTCAGGAGCTGATTGKTCCCAAACTTTACAAGATACAGATCTATTGTGGGCCCATCTCTGCTTTACCTTGCTGTGTGGATTTATCTGAGGTGTTACACACAGGGGAGAGTGAACAAACATCTAAAAAAGATCTTTTTATAGGACTTTCTGGTGTGTCTGCAGGACCATCTAGTGAACTACTGAGGTGACTCACCTTTGGATGTGATCTTCCCTGCAGGAGTCAGGGAATCATGATACCACAGTGTTCACACCTTTTAATCTTGTGCCACACCCTCCTTGGCATGTGCTGTGTTATTGAACTTCTGGCTTCTTCCATGTGGTGTTTTAGCTCATGGGTAGCTGCTCTGTTTCTCTGTGCTCCCATGATCCTTGGGTCCCTTCCAGCTCGGGGTGTCCTGCGATTCCCGCTGTGGTGGGTGGGATTCAGCAGGACAGGGCTCTGTGGGGGTGTCGTGCACCCAAYGAGAAACGAGAGGCAGAAATGTGGAACCAAACCAACACAGAGCACTCTGAGTTTGCAGCCTGAACTCTTACAGAGGTTCTGGCTGTACCCCAGGAGAGAACATTTCTGTCCCAGCCATTGGGACAGTCTCGGGTGAGCTGCTGAGTTTTGGGAACGTTTCCCAACCAAGCCAATGCTCCAAAGTCTGCACAGGTGTGTTAAGGTTGTACTGCTGTGAGGAGATCTCACTTCAGCCTGGTGGTGTTTCTGATGGTCCTTCCCAGCAGAGCTGAGTGCCAAAACCTGGTGTGAAGGTGCACCTGGCACTGAGTGGGGGTCCAGGGAAATGCTCAAACCTTTGGTCAGTTGGGGCCCCACGTTTAGGAGAACATCACTTGGTTTTTGAATTTCACGTTGTGGAGGAAAAAAGATTYAACAACTTATGGTTTCTCATCGTTTTGGTCCCCAAATTGGACAAAGGTTGGCAATTCTGAYTAAAATTCACTGTTTTGAGTTTCCTCCAAGGCAGAACTCCAGTGCCAACCTGAGTTGGGAACTTTTGGAGTTGGGAACTTTTCTACACCCTTGTGCCTGAGCATTGCCTGGGCTATGAAAAATGAGCCAACAGGATGTGTAGGGAATAAGCAAATAAGAGAGCAAGTGGATCCAGTGGTAGGGTTCTCTTCCAGCATCCTGCTGTCAGTCATCTTTGGGGGGGATTTTAACAACTGTTGCCTTCTTGATTGCTAATTATACACTGCTCATCCTCCTGCCTCAAGTTTCTTCAAATTTGTGTCCTTAAAAGTTCTTCAGATAAAAATTACAGCTTGTCATAAAAGTCCACTGGTAATTTTACCATAGAATTACTATGTATAGTATATAATTACTATGCACACACACACACACTGTGTTTTATATATATCTTCACTATACATTATTATTTATWATAATGTTAGCATCAGAAAAACAAACTGATAAATTTGACATTAAAAATATGAAATATCTGGAAGAAAAAAATTGCATGGGAAAGGATTTTCATAATTTACTGTATTTTTGGTTTTTTCATTGCTCTAGAGCCTGTAGGATCAGGGTTGGATGTAAAAATGGGTGTAAGTGTTCCACAAGTGTTAATGAACTGCTTGTTCATCTCTCTAGGTGATAAAATAGAAACCTGGACACTGTTTTTTRATAGATTTTAATTCCTCAAATTAAACTGTTCTGCAGGTGTTTAAGAAAAGATGTATAATTTCTGTTGGTTTTATTTAAATTAAGTGGTTTTAGAGGCTTTTCTTTGTTTTTGATGTGAAAGCTACAGCTAGTTAGAAGCAAATACACCACATTAGTCAGGACATCTCTGCTGCTTGATAACACACCAGAGAGCCACAAGGAGGAGACAACTTTGGAAAAAGGATTATGTGGGTTGGGTTTGGGGTTTTTTTTAGATGCTAAGATCCAGTGCAGTTGTTTTAATATAGTGAGAAATGAGAATAGGAGGACATAATTTCTGAAAAGGAGCATTCATTCCACAAAGGTGTTGAAAGTTGTACTGGAATTAGTGGAAGGTGTTCCTGCCCATGGCAGGGGCCTGGAATGAGATGGTTCAAAGGTCCCTTCCCACCCAAACCCTTCTGTGGTTCTGTGATTCTATGAAAAAGCCCATTTGACAGGTTATAGATAAAAATGCACTGTTCTTACRAGGGAGTTAATAAAGGTGGAGTGGGAAAAATCCTAAAGGAAGATAATGTAAACATCTTCGCTGCTTTTTGGAAGAGAATTGACGGAAAAGGGATATAGCAAATTACAGCCTTTGGCAAAATTGTGTCTCCGAGCAAAGTTTTCTTTCCAAAGCCTTGTATAATATACCAGTSTATTTTAAAAAGACATACCTATAACACTAGAAAACAATCAAGCCCTTATTAAGCAAAAAGATACTTCTTTATCAAATAGTGGAATTTGGCTGGAAAATAAAATGCCTTAACTGGATTCCTACACTGCACTTCAGTAGAAACAATGAATAGTAGTAAGGAAGATGTGATTTCTGATGCTGTAGAAAAACACTTTCCCGAATATTTCACAAAAAGCAGAAAATCTGAAATGCTACTAACCCTGACACACTACAAAGTGATGCAGCACAATTCTTTGGTAATTTRGTTCCTAATCCTCACTTTTTGCCAGTGCTGGAAACACAATACTTTGGGCTGAAAATCAAAGTAACAACTTTTTTTCCAYGTATGACTCAAAGCATGAATCGGATTTTAAATGTAACAAAATACACCTCTACCTCTCATGAGTTTCCAGCTGAAAATTTCGATCACCCTTCCAAAAACTGGACTGAAGAAGCCTTGATTCCAGAAGCTGGYGCTTGGATGAGCATTTTGCAGCTACTGTGCTGAACATTTTGGTGATTACCACCAGGAAACCACAAAGCTCGCTGGGGTTATGGGCAAACAGGCTCCTGGGGGAATGAGGTATGGAAAGAAGAGCAAATAAGGAGCAGGACTTAAGAGCTCTCTCCCACCTAGGACTTGCATGGAGCTTCTGTCGTCATGCTTGGCCAGGAGTTGGAGGTGGGATTTGTGCCATAAAAATCTAGTCTGTAGCTGTAGTTTAGAAACTTGGAATCAAATAGGTTGGAAAAGGCTTTTGACTCTCAACCATTACCCCAACACTGTCAAGGCCATCACTCAACCACGTCCCTGAGTGCCACATCTACATGTCTGTTAAATCCCTCCAGGGACAGGGAGTCCAGGGCTGGTTGGTTTGGGATGGATTTGCTATCCCAGTGGTTGGCTCGTACTGCTTGTGGCAGAGTTATCCTGCCAGTTTGTGTGCCAGAGCTAGAGTGCAGCAGCTGAGGGATGGGTGTTTCAGATGGGGACAGAGGACTTGAGCTACCACAGACTGGCCTCAAAACATGAGCTCAGTTTGGGGCATTCATCCCTGCTGGCCAGAGCCACATTCTTCTGAATCCATGTTTACAGCTCAGAGAAGAGGTGAGTGATGTACTTTGCTGTTAACACCCTGGTTTGGCCAAAATCCCTGACAAGGATATGGAGTAGTAGAAGATGTGAGGAAATTTGGTATGAAATTGTTATTTCTTACCACTCAGTACAACAGAGCTGAACTCCTGAATCCAGTGGAAGAGTCAATGCCCCAGCTTCAGTGGAGGTGGGGTTTCCTTATTCAGGAGTTTATCAATGTAGGCTTTGGTTGTCACYGGGAAAAAAAAATTAAATCCATGATGTGCATGTGTAAGAAGGAGTTTCTGAAACTGTTACTYRTAGAATCATTRAGGTTGGAAAAGACCTTTAAGATCAGACCTGTTACATAACAGATCTGGCTTCCTGTTTTCTTGTACATGACACAAAACATTGATTCAGCATAAATTTTCTTTGGTTCAAATTAATTTAATTTTAGGGTTTTTATGGGTTGACTCCATATCAGAAGTGTTGATACTACAAGAGGCATCCTCTGCCCAGGGAGCTTTAAGTTTCAGTGGGATCACATTTCACCTGCCCTCTCAGGACTTTCCCAAAACCAAAATTAGAATAAATCTATTGTAACCCAGCAAATTCAGCAGAACTTTGATGCTGCCTTTGGTAAAGGAGGAGCTGATTACCACACGTGTGATTAATGTCCTTTAAAGATGTTGCTTTTTTTCTAGCACTTAGGAATGTTCCATCAGTTGTTTCTAATCCAATGTGGCACCAGGACACTGCTTTAGATTTAGGAGGTTGGAGTCTGGCCAGCAAAGCAAAACCATCCTTATGGCACCTCTGTTGGCTCTTCACACATAGGAACTTATTGGTAGCAGCTAAGCCCAGACTTTGTTTTCATATCKTATTTAATACATTCAAATTAATTAAATTACACTTTTAAAAATAAGCGATAATTCTCTTTTAATTGCTCTGGCATTTGTTTATATTTTCCTATTAAGAAACAAATTTCTAATGGGCTGTGATAACTTGCCYCAACAGAGAGAAATGTTTTCCTAATAAAATTAGAAAGCTAACTTCAGGAAGATAATTTGTTTCAAGAATGTGTCAGCGGGTGCAAAGATCTTATAAAGAAAAAGAAAGCTTACAAGAAGCTTTATAGTAAGTACGTTGTTAAGCATTAAACAAAAAGGATTGTTAAATTAGGAACAGTGTTTTAAAATAGATGAAATGGGGGACCGAAAACCAATTTTCCCCTAAATGTTTTTGTTGGCAAATAAGAATTCTTCCCAAGCCGTAGAGGTTTGATATGTAAAACCCATCCCATGTCTCGTCTATGGGAGCTGAAAGGCACAATGGATRTTTGGGGAGGTAACTGATGGGCTGACTCAGATCCTGTTTACCTCACCGGGGGCTGCAGCTCCTCCCCAGGGGCAGCTCCGATCTCTGCTCCCTGGGACAGGGACAAGACCCAGGGAACGGCTGGGCCAGGGCAGGGTCAGGCTGGAGAGCAGGGAAAGGTTCTTCTCCCAGAGGGTGGTGGGCAATGAACAGGCTCCCCAGGGAATGGGCACGGCCCCRAGGCTGCCAGAGCTCCAGGAGCCTTTGGACAACACTCCCAGGGATGCACAGGGTGGGATTGCTGGGGTGTCTGTGCAGGGCCAGGAGCTGGACTGAGTGATCCTTGTAGGTCCCTCCCAGCTTGGGATATTCTACTGTTCTATGATTCGATGATACATTTTTATAAGCAACTGAATTAAGTTCAAATGAGRTTCTTAGAAAACCAGGATGCTCAGAACAGGTGTCTCAGTGCTGGGAGGTTTTTTAAATCTTTTTTCTTGACTGTATGCAAATCCTCATTGTTAGTTTACCTGAGGATTAAGGGATTTACATCATGGGTACACTTAAAATTACTTTCCAATGCCTAGCTTGCCATGGCAATTTTGCATTCAAGTACAGCTCCTGGGAATTTCCTTAACCACAGCAAATGTGGCCTCTTTACTGCCTCCTCCCTTTAGATAATTACATGTAATTTCATAATAAATTACTGATTTTTAAGAGAATCACTAGTCAGAATTTCAGGAGGAAAAGGGAATACACGTGGTTTTAAACAAGTGTAAGTCTCAATTTCTTTGTCCTACCTTTGTGAATAATCATATCCTTGGCTAAGATACATGAGTGAGAATTGATGATTTCGGATATAGTTGATGTGCACTAATTGGGAGTCAAATTACTGATGAACCCACTGATGAACTAGCAGCTGTTAAAGGATCACTGTTTCTGATGAACTCTGTTCACTGCAGTGGTGTCAGATTTGGGAGCAGAAAATGCAGGTCCATAACTGCTCCTTGCTTTCTCTGCAGTTACACCAGGCTGGGAGGCTCTGGGGGTTTGTGTGTAGCTCATCTTGGCCCTGTATCCCACACCCCACATACAATGTGCACGTTTTGTGGGGCCTACAGAAATCCCTGCACACTAGAAATGAAAAGGTTAACTGTGGCCTGGGGAAGGCTGTCTGGGGGAAGCCAAGAAAACCATTCCCAGTCCAGAAAACTGTCCAGCAGTTTGTACTAAGGAAACACATTTGCTTTTTCTCTCACCTTATAATGGATACTGGTATTAAGGTGACTGCATTGCRAACCCTGTCCAGATAATCTGGGCAAGGATCATGCTAACTCCAGCAAACACTGTTTGGGGCCCAGAGTGATGCAAAAYATTCATAAAGAGATTTTTTTGGCTAAGATCCTGCAATTTGGAGACTATAGAACACAAGCATTTGGGTTGCAATCTAAGAAGCGTGCCTTTAACATAGAGATTGTATTTCCTAAATGTTGGAATACTCTTGGAAAATGAAGCTTTCAGTTGGCCTGCTTTAGGATTTTAAGCTTAGACAATACAAGATTTGAAAATCTGTAGATGTGTGTCAGAAAATACAAAAATTGTGGTTGYGGTTGTGTCTGAGCGCGAAGCAGAGTGATGGGCAGTTTAGCTGGTGTAAATTTATGGCTGGAACGATTTACATTGAGAATAAACAGTTTAATGGATGGCTGGAAGGATTAAAGGATGCTCAATCCATCAGATTAAACATGTCACTCTCGCTGGTGAATGGTGCCATTATCTCACTGGGAAATGAACATTCTTTCAGAGGAGAGGTTTCTGSTGCATCTATTGGCAAAGGTTCCCCGATTCCACCAGTGATACCTTGGCCCTGCTGGACCTGGGGCCAAAGCTTCCCTGGACTCCACTGAGTCCGGGATTTCTCCCGTTGCCTCCCTGGTGTGTGAAATCCCGGGGAGCTYAGCTGGCTGCAGCTCCTTCCCTTTGGATCAGCAGAGCGAGCCCTGGGACACGGCTCTGAGGCCGAGGCCGATGCTTTGCGTGCTGCCCTGCTCAGGAGGTTTACACTATCATTTGTGCTAAGTGTTGCTAAAAGAAATAGTGAGATAACTGGTGCTGACACTCAGTCAATTGTACCATCAGTCAGTGCTGTTATACTCTCTGCCTGTTGGACTTGGATACCCAGATAAGGAAAAGCAGTGMTAGTTTGGAAGGAAGGCGTGAAGAACAGATTTTCCATGGATTGTAATTGGTGAGGTGGCCCTTAATTTCCTCCCCTGTGGTTCCAATTTACCCAGTTCAAAAATAAAAGGAGTTTATTTCTATTTTTTAATATTCATCAATTTTCTTAACCATCAGTCTGTAGATTCTTATTCTTTCATTAGATGGTGCAATGCAAGAAGAACCTTTTTCTTTTTCCCTAGATAAGAAATAATTTATGGACTGAGTTTTGTTTTAACACAGTTTGAAAAAAATATGCTTTCAATATTTAATTTTTTATTTTTAATGTCTTAATATAAAATGTGTTTTGTATAGATTTTAATAAGAGGAGGTGTCATGCTAAAACTATTTTGTGGAATAAATGAAGTATGACCTTGTAAGTACAGAAAAACCACAGAAACGTTGTAAATATGCAAACTGATGACAAATATGATGTCAACAATCATAATATCAGCTTGTACCATGAAGCACTTCTGAGAAGTTAGAGGATTTATCTGTTCATATCCAGGTATCTCCCTAACCCTTCCTCGAGTGTTTTAATGAAGCCTGAACTTCATTAAAGCATCAAGTTGGACTGATTTGAGGGGCTAGAGGATCTTTTGTAACRGTACTGGTTAAAGCCCTACCTGATCCATGACCTGACTTAAAAACTGAATTAATTCATTCTTAAGAATCGGATTCATTCAAAATGTCAAAAGTAAAAAGGATCTCTTTTCCTGTCTGTAGTGAAAGAAAGTAAAATACAACTATTTTGGGTTTATTACTATTTTTGTTTTGGTTTCATTTATTTTGTTTTTATTACTATTTGCTATTTTTCTTAGTTGTCAGTCTGCATATAAAACCAGGATGCAATTCAGATCAAACTCTTTAATTCCAATTTTACCTTCAGTGGTATTCCCTGATTTTTCTGCAAGACAAAGCCTTATGTGAGACAGACACCATGACCTGCCCATCACACCATGACTTACCACGTTCAGGTCAYTTGGTTTTGCTATTGAGTCCTGATTTAGCTTTACAGAGTAGCTGAATGTCTGTGCCAAGCACTCTCCTCTGCTCTGTGGGTGGTGCAGTGAGCAGGGACAGCTCTGCTGCTGGAGGCTGGAGCAGGAGCACTGGGAGGCAGGAGCTGAGGATGCTCCTTCCRAGTCACCTGTCCAAGCAGCACCTGTTGAGTTTCTCTGCTCTGTCGCCTTCCTTGCATTCTCATCCCTTTCGCATTTCCTTGTGGAAAGGTTTGAGCTGACTGCCTGGAACAGCAGACTTGCTTGTTCTGTCCCAGTTGGAGGCTCCTGCCATCAAAAGCATGAGCAGAGCATGAAAATCAGCACTTTCTGCAGAATTTCTTGCATTCCAAGCAAGGACCTTTGGTAGCTGCTGTCCAGCCTGCCTTCCACTGACGGCAGGGACACCTTCAGAGGTTTAACAGCTCGTTCTTTCTTTTTCTTTCTTTCTTTCTTTCTTTCTCTTTTTCTTTCTTTCTTTCTTTCTTTCTTTCTTTCTTTCTTTCTTTCTTTTTCTTTCTTTCATACTTTATTTAATGATAACCTCACTAACACGTAGGATTCCTTCCAATTCTCCTTGTGTCTCATGGTGCTTGGTTTAATTTTGCTGTGTTTCCCTTAAAGCCATGCAACATGAATTATTGGAAGAGAGATGTGATAATTGGAAGTGCTTGTAAGATTAAATACATTGTATTTGGAGTTCACAGAAATATTTGCATGGAATCGTTTATGTGGGAAAAGACCTCCAAGRCCATCAAGTCCAACCTGTGACTGATCCRCACCTTGTCCCCMGCCYRGAGCACTGAGTGTCAYGTCCAGGCCTTCCTTAGACACCTCCAGGGATGGGGACTCCACCACCTCCCCAGGCAGCCCTTTCCAATGTTTAACAACCCTTTCAGTGAAGAAATTCCTCCTGATGTCCAACCTGACCCTCCCCGGTGCCACTTGAGGCCGTTCCCTCTTGTCCTGTCCCTGTTCCCTGGGAGCAGAGCCCAATCCCCCCCTGGGAGCAGAGCCCAATCCCCCCCTGGCTGCCCACTCCTGTCAGGAGTTGTGGAGAGCCAGAAGGTCCCCCCTGAGCCTCCTTTTCTCCAGGCTGAGACCTCTAAGCTCCCTCAGCTGCTCCTCATAGGACGTACTTAGGAGTTTTCATAGGTTATCACACCAAAGGTTTGACTGTTTACCTTGAAGAGTGTGTTTTTCGTAAACACACACCTTTGGGCTGTGTGTCCTATAAAAAGACACAGCAAACCTGGCAAGGAGCAGGATTATTCCAGTGCTAAATGCTTGAAAATGATACCTAATAAAGGGAAATATAAAAACCCCAAAACAGGAGAGTGAGACAATCATCCCTTCCCTGAAAGGCATCCAAAACACCCAAACAGCCCCTGTGGGAGCTTAAGCTCTCAGTTTCCTCAGTCCTTCTGCCCCAGTGTGAGCAGCTGCCAACTCCTGATTTTTCAATATGCAGAACTTCAGGTCCTCCTTCAGAAGCAGAACCCAGCTGCAATAAACCCAGTCAGAGAGGGGAAAAGAGGAAAGTATAAACTTTGACAGATTAGAAAAATTKCTTGAGTTAATTAGGTGAAGAGATAATATTTAGAAGAGCCTTTTCACACGAAATGTGGGAAATGGAGAATAATGTGTAAAGACAGAAAAAGGAGGCAAAATTTTGCTTTTGAGAAGTGGAGGAGTAGGGAGAGACAGRGTGAGTGGGGCAGGCTGGAGCTATTTAATGAGAAGTTGTAGAAACAAGGAGGGATGTCTGAAGCTGGAAATTTTATAATGGAAAGTCCAGCAGTCAGTGCTAAAATAAATTATGGAYGTGAGTGCAGCGTGTGAGATGTTTCATGGAAGTGGTATGCTCGAGTAAAGAGGGTTCCCTTCTGAAAATTTTTTCTTTTCTTTTTTTAGAAGTTTATATATTATGCTGCAGTTGATTTTGCTTCAATATTTTAAAACTCAAACAGGGGTAATTCTGTCGTGGTAATTTTATCTTTATGCTGTTGACTAGCTTAAATATCAAATGGAGCACTGGGGACAGAAGCTCATTTTGAACCTACAGGTGCAGAAATTTACAGAAAGATCCATTTATTATAAGAGGCTGTTTGTGCATTATGACAAATCTAAGCTAGGTTTTACAGCTCTGAGTATGCACCACGGATATTAAAGTTTTCAGTATACGAATAATAAAAGGCTTGAGCGATGTGAGTGGTACCATTTTTCAGCAGGAGGAGCGCTGCTCATCTCCTGCAGATGTAGCCCAGCTTTTGGAATGGTGTGGACCCCCCTGAAGTCAGGGTGCCCCAGGATYCACATCCCAGCTTGGCAGGAGCAGGTTTCACCTGTGTGTGTGGAGCACTTTGCYGTGTGCTCAGCAGTTCCCCCTTCATCCATGCTGCACAGGGATGAGAGTCCAGTCAGCCCTGGCGTGTCATCAGTTACCCACCCTCCCTGCTCAGTCTTGAATACAGGAAACATTTTTATGTCCTATTTACTCTTTCTGGACTCGGATCTCGGCAGTAGTATAATAACAGTAGATYAAATGATGCTCAGTCCGTCATCAGATTTCATCCTGTGGCTATTGGATCATCTTCCCTGGTTTTCATCTGTTGTGTGCTTCACAGGGACGGGCTTGAGCCAGGGCTGCTTCCAGCACAAATTGTAATCACTCGAAACAGTCACTCCTTTGGAATCTCCACATTTTTATTTCCATATGAGATGCAATTTAATCATTAAGGGAATTTTTTTAGCGCCAGTGTAGCGTACCTTCATAGGAGGAAGCTGACCCCAATTTTGTAAGCGGGTGTTTATGAAGTCAAAGGTGGACTCTTAAACAGACTTAGAAGCTGGGCCAGCAGCATAATGCCCAATCTGGCACACACAGGAGAAATTATCCACGATTAAAGACTTTCTGATTAATATGGCTTATGTGCCAAAACTGCACATGCAGCGTATGATCTCAATTAGAGTGAAACCTAATTCTTCAAGGCTAAGCTCCAGATTCATTCTGTAATTTCTTCTTTGTTTAACTTGGACATTTTTTGACAACAGGATCTAAAAGAAATGTGGGGGGAGGGTGCAGGACCCCCCCTACCATTATAAATTGCAGTTCTGTAGAAAATATCTTTCTTGTGGTACTGCTCTGAATACCTTGACTATTTAATTTTTAGAAGGGTTGTTGTGCATTCCTCTAAGGCACTGCCATTTAGTGTTGCTAATGGAGCTGTAACAGTTTTTGGGAAAGAATGAATACTCGTGTGCAGGTTTTCTGCTGAAAAAGTAACTCCTGCCAAAGAAAACTGCTTGAAGGTGGAAAGGAATAAGTATATAATCACGCCACTGTCATTACCTCTGATATTAAGAAAGTAGGAAATGTCAAAGGCCTGTAAGAAAAATAAGTTCAGGTTTAATGAGTCTGCTGGAGAGGAATTATCAACATTAATCATTTAGCTAGTGGACTAACAGAGCTGGCATCAATAGAATAACTTTTTCCATCTTGCTTTAATACACAGCAGTTGCTCAAGCTTGTTTCTGAGACTCTTTTTTTTACTGCTAATCCTAAAACATCCTGCAAACACAAACGCTAATCCACCACTAGTATCTCTGCATTTCAAGTGCTCTTCCAAACCAGTATTCGTGGTACTTAGAGAGAATTCAGCAGTCGGGCTCCTCGTGTGTGGGAGCTGAGGGGTTCCAGGCCCAGGGGAATGGGTGTGTGCAGGGTTTTGAAAGCTCCCAGAGGAGCAGGGCACACAGTCCTGCTCTGCTGTGTGCACCAGGGGTGCAGGATGGGGCTCAATCCCTGTGCCTGCGTGCAGCGTTTTCGGGAGCAGGGCCAAAYTCACAACTGGTGCTGCAGTCCAGTGTGAAGTGGCCTAAGGCCATGTTTTCAAACAAATTCCTAAACCTTGGTCTAGAAATCTCGGGAAAAGGGTCCTTTTCCAAGGAAAAGAGACAGGGACATCCCAACATGTCAGATGTCCAGTCAGATTTTGCTTATCTGGGTCTCCTCAGTAAGTGTGMCTCTCTTGCCCCCTCAAACCAGTGCCTAGGGCTGGGTTGGAGTGGGGTGCGCTGCTCCCCTGGGGTGGGAAGCCTGGTCTTGGAGGGAAGTTGTTGGAAATCTTACAATGCATAAAGCAACAGATTTAGAATTGCTTTGCATGGCTGTGCCATTTTTTAAAATACATATATTTTTAAGGATTCTTTCATATTAGAACAGGAGAAAGTGGTGCTTTTAAACTATAGCAAGGCAAATTTTGAAGAGGTGGTAGCTTCAAAGTCCAGGAGAAGTTGTAGCTCCAGTATAGAAAAGTTGATTTGGGGGGTCTGCATCCTTTTTTAAAGAGGTATTAGCTGATTTATAAAGAAGCCACGCATGTTACAACGTTTTATAGCTTCCATATTCCTGTTTTTTATTTAAATAATAAAAAAGCTAAAAGCCGTGCCTGCAGACATGTGGGCAATCCTTCAAAAAGGGAATTTGGAAAACATCAAAGGTCCATATTTTTTTTGAGATTCAAGGGGACCATTGCAGTTGGGTGCAATCTGACTCAAATTTTCATTTTCTTGATGGACTTTTACATTTAATCTGATGAAATTACAGGTAGGTACCATCACGGGGCCCCTTCTAACAGCAGACAAACCAATGTTCTGCCATTGCACAGAGTTTGTGGCTCAAGGACACCCTTGTGTGTTGTTTTTCAGTAATGGAAAAGAAGGAATAATGTGATGAACAGGTAAACTGTAAAAACGACCCCTTGTCCTGGTGCTGCTGGTGCAGCCAGGTGGCAGATGATGCACAGGGCTGCTTCCCACAGCCAGGAGGAACTGGCTGCCACTTCTGCAATTGTGTCACGCCTTGAAATGCCTCTTTTCCTTCCTCCAAGGTGCAGTGGCCTCAGYGGGCAGCTTTCCACTGACAGCAGAGAGCAAGTACTCACACACCGTCCCTCTCCTGCAGCCCTGGGAGATCAGATCCACTCCCTGGTAACACAATAACCCTTGTGGCTTCTGCGTGGCTGTGGCAGAGATTTTCTGTGAAATGGAATCCATATGCTGGGGTGACCCTTAATGAAACCCTTTCTCTAATTGCTGTATTAAGCTCGCTATTTCCTTGTCATTGTTTACGCTTTTAAATCTATAATATATTCCGAATTAAGTATGTTTGAATGACAGCATTCTGATCTAATTATAGACTTTATCATTGATTAGGCCAGACAATCTAAACATAAGCTCTGCTGGAATGGCTTCATGAATAAAACCGGGCAACTTATTCTAATAAAGTAAAGCTAAATGAAAGTATTCCATTAAGTAAATTAGAGCTTCTGACTCTGTCATTTTGCAAAATA
The DNA here is from genome assembly GCA_018881555.1 of Amblyornis subalaris. Classification (NCBI taxonomy): domain Eukaryota; kingdom Metazoa; phylum Chordata; class Aves; order Passeriformes; family Ptilonorhynchidae; genus Amblyornis; species Amblyornis subalaris. The sequence continues at coordinate 96,272 of JACAXG010000207.1, forward strand.
GTAGCAGTTTTCTAGACCATGTCCAGCTAAATAATTTTCTAGACAGTTATTTTTTTCATAAAATGCTTGATTCGTTACGTAATTTAGTTTCTAATACCCTTTTATTCTTTGCTTCCAGTTATTCAGCATGCTCAAAATAAAAATGAATATAATTAGCATCACTGTGTTTTTAATACCAGTGTCTGGGCTTGTTTAGAAATGTGCTCAATTTCCTAAAGTTAACACAGCCAAGAAAGAAACAATGGGCAAATGAAGCTGGGGGGAGTGTGAGCAAAGAACACTTCCAAGAACCTGCCAGGGTTCACAGCTTTGCAGTGCTGATGATGTCRGGATTGGAACAAGGGAGGCTTTGGAAAGAGAGGAGGAAAGGTGATCCAGTCAAAGGCGGGGATYGTACAAGGCACAGACCCGTGAAAGTGGAGAGAAAATAAAAGGCCCAGGTAAAGGAAGATGGATGGAGATGTTGGACAAGTCTCTGTGATGAGCTCAGCCAGCAGAAATCTCCAGAGCAAACCAGAMGAATTGTGAGATTGGTGAGGGCAGAAGCCTGCAGGCTGCAGCTGTGAAAGGAGAGGCCAATCCCTGCTTGGCCATTCACTTCAGAGCCAGACTCAACCATCCTTGTGGGTCCTCTCCAACTCAGAACATTCTGTGAGTCTGTGAACTGCTACAAACAAGGGATCCCTGGCTGAGGTGGGGAGCTGGCAGTCTGAGAGGTGGGAGTGAGGAAGCTGCACTGCTCTGGGGGCAGCAGGTTGGTAACGAGGACAAGGGAGGAGAGCTGGGCTTTGGAGGKGCTGGAGAAGAGCTGACTGACCACTCTGACAGGTCGGATAAAGGAACACAGAGGAGGCACTGAGGATGTCACCTCAGCTGGRGAGGAGTAAGAAGATGAAGAGTGTGAAAAATTACCAGCTCAGTTGCTGGTTGTGAACTGGAAGCAGAAGTAGAGTAAGATGTGGGAGAGGGTGTGTGCTCTTACCAGAAAAATGCTGGGGATGGAGAAGTGGAGTGGGAAGTTAGTTTAGAAATACTGGCAGAAGGGCACAGTGAAGATGTGGAATGAAGTGGTGTTGGCGTGTTGCTTCAAGAAAGTCGTGAAACGAGAGCATGAGTGGATCAGGAAATTATAAATTGTGGATTCCCGAGCAAGAAAAAAGTGAGGAACAGAAGATGCTGGTGGTCAAGCACAATGGGCAGGCTAAAGAGTGGACCATGGGGACAAAAGCTCACACACACGGCTGTGGGGTCTCTGGGGGATGGAGGTCGGAACTGGACTGTGAGTGAGTAGGAAGGAGGTGGTGGTGTGTCATTTCTACACCTCAGATTAACAGAGTGCAGAGGCAGCTGGAGCAGCAGATAGCAGCAGATAGCCAACCTTGTATCCAGTGAAAACCAAAAAGAAGATCGAGTGGGGTGGCTAACGCAGACACTGGGTGCAGGGTTGGGCCACTTCCAGAGGTATTTCCACAGAAGAGGTCATTTTCCTCTGTTCACTTCAGCCAAGACCACACCCTTATCTTTATTTGATGATGATATCCTGGCAACAGTGAATTCAGGGCTTGATTTGGCATTCTAAATCCTGCGGTGTCAGCCTCTAGCAGACTGCAAGCTCACCTCTGTGTTGGTCAGCTCTCACTTCTGCCATGTGCTGACACCGTTGCTTCCATGGTTTCTAGTGCCACACCAAAATCCTTAGATTAATGTGTATGTGGCACAGGGAGGTTTTGTATGATTCAGGGTCCATACCGGGCAGTTCTAGAGGACACAGATTTTCCTACTGGCCTCCAGGCTTGCCAACAGAGGGAGTTCCCAGAAAGTTTGAGCCTCACCTTTTGTCCGAGGAAAGAGGAGGCAGGACAGAAGATGGGAGTCACTCTCACCACAGAGATCAAAGTCGTTGCCAGAAACCTGGGTAGCACTTTCTGAATGTCTTTATGCTGGTGCAGATTAGGGGTAATTGATTGGAGATCATTTTAGAGCAGCTGCAGGTTCTTAAGTAGCCCAATGTGTCACCCGACTTTATGAGCCTGATGTTGCCATACTCTCACTTACTGTAGAGCTCTGCACAGCAATTACAGCACAGTTTAATTTACAAATCATTACCGTGTTTAGCCATTACCAGTACAAAGTAGTTACTTTCTCTGTGCAATTGAAGCCTAATTTTCATGCCATCTGAAACTTGCAGGCATCAGGTAACACTTTATTTTATAAGGAAAAAATAACCATTTATTTAAATTGTAAAATCTGTGTATTTACAGAGTGGCTGGTTTTGCTCTTCAGATTTCACAGCAATTACATTGGAAGCTGTTTCTGAGAATCTGGGCTCTTATTTCTGAAAAAATAAGTTATCAGCAATTGCTTCCTATGCTTGCATAATTGCTTGAAGAATTGTACTCTATGAAAGGAAGGCAATTACCTTTTAATGCAGCCTAATAATTCCGATAGTTTGTTAATCCACAAAGAGCACAGGGGCTGTAAAAACTGTGGAACTCAGATATTGAGGGAATAACCTGGAACACGTTTCTTGTGCGGTTGGTCTGAAATGTGCTTGCACCTCAGTGAGACAAAGGGGATCCAGAGTTAATTTTGGGTTTAGGTAGGAAAAAAAAAGCCATCCTAAGCATACAGAAAGCAGTTGATGGGGGTTAATTTGGAGAGGTTTTTGCATGGATAAGATCCCAATCCCTTCCACAGGCCACTGAATACTCTGCTCCTGGAGCAGCTGCATTTGTGTGAGCCCACAGAGTGTGGGTTCCAATGTCCTCTTCCAGCTGTTGATTCCTGCCCATTTCACACGTGGGCGCTTTCCCATAAAACTGCAGTGTTCTTGCCAGATATATTGGCATCTCCTTTTGACCCTTCCTTAAAATCCTTGGAGGATAAAGCAACAGGAGTTTTGCAGAACTGAGCTGTATACACCTGTCCCAAACCCACACCCACAGAGCTGCAGAAGGGATGGTCAGGGCTCAGTGACAGTCACAGCAATTCTCTCCTGGGACTAGTAGGTTTCAAACAAAATTGCCAAATGATTTCTCTTCTCTGAAATATTGCTTCCTATTTTATGTAAGGCCTGGGTTTATGTGTAATGGTCTCTGCACGCTTCATGTTGCAAATATTTTGGTGCATAAAGGACTTGAATTCTTCATGGTGAAGTCCAGTCTGTAGGTTCTTAAATAAACTATTGAAAAAAAGAGTCAAAGCTGCCTTTTATTGAAACCTGGACTATCAAGATAGGAATGAGCTTCCTGAAAAGGAAGGTTTCTGAATACCTGTAATTTTTATGGTAGGAATAGTGTTAGCCTTTTGAGTGGAGCACACTTTCCCTATCCATAGGTAAAAGTCTGTAACAGGGGCTGTGAACACCTTTATGTCTTCATGAAATTTCTACCTTCATGATTTTTTGTTCCTAGAAYGTACTCTGAGTGCAGCCTGTGTGCAGCCTTGGGCTTCAGAGACTAACAAAATTTAAATCAGTTTTATACAAATAGTTTTGGTCAGAGAAGCTCAGTCTTGCTGAATTAAGTCCACAGATTGTAAAAGGTGTTTAATTACAGTATGTCATTAATTAGCCCCAGTATTCCTGTCAAAAATACTCCCTTTCTAAGTACCTTACACTCTGGGTTTTGTAGTTGGCAGAAAGACTTAACTCTCTGGTGCTGGTTCTGTCTTCTCCTTGCTCTTTCACTGGACCTGAGCTGGATGTTCATCTGGCAGTGACATCCACTTTTTGAACTTTTTCTATGATTTCTTCTTTTCCACAGCTACTAACTTTTAAATGCTGCTTTAAAGTTGGTTTCAGCCTTTATCTTGTATTTTCACATAATATCGTGTTCTTAATTTTTATTTTGTTCACTGTATCATTCATCTCATGCATTTTACCTCTCACCTGTGACTCTTTAGTCTTCTGATTCCACATGCTCTTACATGGTAGTAAAGACTGATGAGGCAAAGATACAGGTTTGGAGGGTACATGTCTGATAAAAGAGATGACATCAGCTGAGACCAATCAAGTATCTGTGTTTGGGCTTCGTAAGGCAATAAAAATATTATAAAAAATGTATCTTTTTTTCATGAGCTCGTAAAATCTAGGATCCACAAATTAATTTTATTTAGGCATATCTAACCATCTCTATTTTCAATTAACTCTTTTTTTGGTGAATATAGGTTGGATCAGGAGAGATCTAATGAACAGTTCTAAAAGACCCTGTTGTCTGTCTATGGACCTCTCTGACTTCTGTGATTTACACCCTTCCCAGCCTGCTGGATCTGCTTCAAGGACAAGACTCTCTTAGGAAGGTGCATGTCTGGCAGTTCAAGTCAGGAGGGAGAAGAGAGGTGAGCAGCATCCTAAGGAAACATCTTGTCAAAGTATTTCCTAATTATATGTATAATTTTCTGATAGAGGTAGATAAAGAGTCTCTGCCTCCTGCAACTTGGATTTCTTTCGGTTGGTTTTTGCGGTAGGAAGTTTTACTCATTCTCCAGGTTGTCCTGGATCATATGGTAAATTYATCTGGTAGGAATCACCCTCTGCTCTACTTCTGAGGATAGAGATAAGTGCTTTGTTGTGTTCAGTGGGCACAACCACTGCCTGTTCACTGTGGAGGGACAGACACCAGCCCCTGGGCTTGGGTTGTCGTTCTCTCCACCAGCAGATGGAGACCCAGATCGTGAGACCCGGCTCTGCAGGGTCCTTAGAGGTTAACACCTCATCCTTGGCTGCCAGTGGATTTCAGGGAWGTGTTCGTGTGCTGGTACCTGGAGGTCTGGTTCCAAACGCATGGACCTGGAGGCATCCAGTCCTCTCCTAGGTTTTGGCTGCAAACGTGGACTGCAGAAGCAAGGATGAGGTGGGTGGACACCATTTGCTTCACAAATGCCTTGTAGAGGTCCTGCCCTCTTTGTGTCCATGGAGTTCCTGTTACACAGGACTGTAGGACTCCTTTCCCTGCTGTAAAGGTAAAATAATCCCTGCAGATGGCCATTTATTGGAGGTGGGGTCTCTCTGACTGCTTAAACTCCTCTCACCCTACTTTACAAATCCTTCATATTCTCTGGATGTTCTTGCTTGATTCAGATTCTTGGGTTGGGACAGAATATTGGTAGGCTGGCTGTTTAAAAAGAAAAAAAAAAAAAAAAAAAAATTACTCGTATTTTGTGTCTTAATGTAGCCCGTTCTGAATACCTGACTCTGGGGAAAATCATACACTGAGGAGTGCAACACATCTTCAGGTGCTGCCGTGTCTTCAGGAAATGAAACTGATGTCAGCCATGCCCAGGTAATACTGAAATGGTTGCTGGGAATTCAATGCTTTTGATCTTGAGCATTGTCAGCAGTGGTCAGCGTGGAAAAACACCTGGGAGAAAGGTGAGCTCAGATGTGTTCAGAAATTCTTCAGCTTTTTTCAACAGTATTGAAGTAAATTCTGATACTTCCACCTACCTGAGAGAAAAGGCTCAGTGGTGCTAACAGGGGTAGAACAGGCACTTGTCCCAAAAGGAGGCAAAGCTTTAAACCAAGTCTCAATTTATTTGCAGCTTACCTTTCTGCAGGCATGAGCTGCTTATAAACACAGCCATTCCAGAAAGCTGGAACAAAAATATTTTAAATCTTGAAGTACAATATTTTAAAAGATGTTGTTAAGCCTAGCAAACATTAAGCTTTGTTTATAGAAGAGTTTGGAAAATGACAAGCTGGAGGTGCTACGAGTGTAGCCAAAGCTGGTCTGTGATCTGCATTTTTAGTAATTGAATGCTAATGATCTAGAACGTGCCATAAATAATGTGTACAGGTGCAGACTGAGAGTATTCCAGGCCTGCATTCAAATAACAAATATTTGAGAATTAAGATATTTTTTATGGCTCTCTGTGGAAGTAGTGGGAAAAAGAACATAAGGAAATACGTCTTCTGGAAATGACTGGACATTTTTTGGCTAATAGAGACTATAATTAGAGATTTTTTTATACTTTTCTTAAAATGTAAAACTCACAATTCCGTAAGAGTTAAATGACAAACATACAACAAGTGACCAGGTATTATCTGCAATTTTTAAGGCACAGCTTTAACCTCTCAAAACCCCAAGATCCATGTACAGTTTTTGTTCTTCTTTGGCCTTTGACACTGCAGACATCGTCTGACTTTCTTGTAATTTCCCTTGGAGACACACATGACACAAGAATCGTGACCAATTTACTGAACAGTGAAGCTGAAGGTTTTGAAATTTTTTTGGAGCTTGAACATTATGTCTAATTTTCCTTTCATTTCCTTGGTAAATACAATTTCAGCTTTTAGGGTGGATTTTGTTTTGGTTTTGATTGACTGATCTGGGAGGCCACTGCCACGGCACCTGTATTTACACACTGTCCACACTCACATCTATGAGCTCCAGGGCTGATCCAGTCAGATTTATATGTCTGAATGGTTCTGAATTTCCTGGTTCTTAGGTTATGAAAGGAAAGAGAGGGCAATGATAAATAAATATAGGATCTGGAAACCCACTGTACAGGGCACAGCAGCAGGCAGTGCTTTCCAGGCTGGAGACAGAGGATGCTGTTCATGAGAGGATTGGTTTTCTCACTTCTTGGATTGTTGGGCAGCTTTCACCTGCTACAATTTATTGTGGTAAACCATTAGTAAGTTGGAAGTTGTGAGCCAGAGAGCAAAGCCTTGCAAATCTTTGTTGGGTGCCCATGGGATGGGAGAGGGACCAGCAGTGTTCCGTGGACACTGGATCCAGCAGGACTTCAGCGGTCAGTGTGGGGCCAGAACTGAACAACTTCAGAGTCATGGAACTGGTGATTTTTTCTGGGGTAAATTGCAGAAGAGATTTTCAGTGAAAATGCTGTTAGYTTTAATTCCCTCCTCCCTCCTTGGAAGCTCTGTGGTTGTATCCTAGGAYGTCAAACAATTGTTTAGTCCTGGTGATTTCACCCAAGAAGCAGATCTTTTTTTCCCAGATAATAAAAACATTTATATTTACATTTACAGTATCCAAAGCACTGAATCCAAGCCAATGAATAGTTTTTTCCTGTGATTTTAGAATTGTCAGCACCACCAGCTCTTCCGCCTGCAGACCTGAATGCCAGCAAAACTGAAATCCAACTGCAAGCTTTGTCTGGAACAAAAGTTAACTGTGTATGGGAAGGAAATTCAGAAAGGGAGTACCAGCGGTCAGTGCCTTCCACCCAGCCTGGAACTTCATACTTTTGCATACATAAGAACTGACAAAACCAAAATCCTGTTTTGGTATGTGTAGAAAATATTCACCGTAAGAGGAAATGAAAATTATTTAGATTAAAGTCAAAACAACAATTTAACATCCCTTTGCATACACAAACACTCTTCTGAAAGTCACAAATCATAGATGCTAGATGTTCAGAGTCATTTTAAATGCTACTTACCTAAAGCCAGGAGATGAGAAACATGTGGCAGACCTTTTTTGCAAAAGTTCAGGGCGGGAGGGGAGCAAGAGGATGTTTGCATCTGCAGGAGGAGGGCCTAAAAATACTCTGAAAGCCGACAGTTCACTTAAATCATTAATCCTACATTGAAGACATTTCCACATTTTAATGGACTGCAATTAAACCCAATATTTCTTAATACGAGTGTCAGGTGTTTTCAGCAGTGATGCAAATGACTGCTTAGTGCTATAATTCTGAAGGGGAAGGCATTTAGACCAGGCTCATTTGAACAGCCAACTATAAACAAGAGCACATAATTCCATCTGCTTTTTGGCAATTTGTTGTTCCTTTTAGGTTCTCTTTCCCCGTTTGTCTTGTGGACACAGTTTGCAGGAAATGTCAGCCGGCGTGATTGATAGCATGAGATTGGATGTACTGACTTCATGCTTTCATAAAGCAAGACAGCTGTTGGGAGAAACTTTCCTTCAGGAGCTGGAAAGGTTTAAATTTTCCATCTCTTTGACTATTTGGCCTGATGAGGGATTGGGTTTTACCAGACAAGTAAATAAAAAGATGGCTAAGATGTACTAGAAGGTCATTCAAATGATCTTTAAATAGCAATTACTGGAGGAGGGTGGAGGGAAAGCCCTCAACATTCTGAGTCTGCTTAAGTGAGCCCTAAAAAATTATGCTGGTGTTCTCTCAATTTTTTTAACCACTCTGTAAAACAGACAATTTCTGTAATGTGATTTTACAGTGGGAGATTGTTGTAGATGATGGAAGGGATTCCATTGAATTACCTGAGTTTCCRTGGCTGTGAGATGCTGGTTCCCTTCCAGAGTCACAATATATCAGTTTGTAGTTCTATTTCTTGCTAAAAGTAGATATTCAGGTTAACTTTTACTTAATTTGGGTTTTGGATAAATTATTTGTGTCCATCAAGTACACTTTCCTTCCAAGGCAGAAAGGGGAAAAAAAGTGTGGTGTTCATTTTTACGGTTTTATCTCCCTCTGAAGTATATTATTTTATTTAGAAGAACATGTATTTGTCAGGTGTTATGAGCATAATTTTGAAGAAGGTCTGTATGTGATGCTCTTATTTATTTTTTTCTCCCCAGCAGTCTGTTTGGGGGGATTGGGTGTTGGTTGATAGTTTGAAGGACTAATAACTGGGTTATTGGCTATGCTAATTCTGAAATTTTTTGCCAGATCTATGGTCTTGCTGAAAATGGGCCAGAATCAAAACTCAGGGACTGAAAAGTCCTTGACCCAAAATTTTGGTGTARGCTGCCTTTAGATGGTGGTTTGAGTCAGAATCCCAATTCCTCTTCAGTCTAATTTTTGTTGTATTCAGTCACACCAATACAATACGTGGGAGTTGCTGCTCAAGAGCTGTGAAAAAGCTAGGCTGGCTCCTACTGTGTTTTTGTGACTTCCATGAAACTCTGCAGAAGAAGTGTCATAAATCGGTAGGAGCGGGAACAATCACAGTGCGCTTTCTCCAAAACAGAAAACGAGGTGTAGGTCTAATTGTCAAGGAACCCTCAGCAGTGTAACAGCTTCCTGCCGAGGAGAGGATTGCCAAAATCCTTCATACTCCGTGAAGCTTTAACCTGTGTGTTTCAAAAGTAARGCTTGTCCCATGGATCATCCTCAACTCACACCACAAAGGTAAGGAGAGTGCTGGATTAGAGGGGTTCTGTCCTGATTTAAGTGGGAGAGGTGGAACTGGAGAGCACAAAACATTCCAGTGCCCACCCACAGCTCTCAGTGCTGTTGTGGACCCTCTGCCTCGCTCTTCTCTGAAGTTTAAATTCAAGACAAAATGCTCAGAGAATGGGAAAAYGTGTTTACAGAAGTGGTCATGATTGCAAGAAAATTTGATATTACAGCAAATCCTAAAGAAGAGCTCAAAAAAGCTTTAGAAATGCTTTAGAACCAGACTGAAATAGCAGGAGTTTCCTTGGGCAGCCGAGGGGTGACGTTGGCTGCCGTGTGGGTACGTTTTGCAGTGCTCTGGGGTAAGAGGATACCAAGGAACTATGTGGGTCACTTCACTTAGATCCTGTAAACATTTCCATAATCAGTAATCATCTGCACTGTTTCTTAACTCTGTGTGGATCACTGTAACAGTCTAATCACTTACACAAATACACAGTTCCAACACCACTAATTAGGATTCTGCAGAGCTGGAAAAAAGCCAGTCTATGTTCTGCATGTACAATCAATTTATTGTTAAACATTTAAAGAGCTAACTATGTATTTATACTTTAATGAGAATTTTTTCTTTCTTTTTTTTGTTTCTATGCTTGCAAATGAATCCTGAGCATCTTTCKACCCAGAGTGCAGCATTCACTGTTCCAGTAACCCCATTTAAACAGGTAGTGTTTCAGCAGAGAGGAATTAAATGCTTCGCACTGCTTTGGCAGATTGTGGCTGCACGATGATAAATAAGGTTCTGGCAGGTCACTACTCATTTTTGAACCATTGCCCCACTAAATTCTCAAAATTCAGTGTGATCAAGGCACTGCTTTACTGTTATTAGAAGCCCTTTTATAGCACTGATGCCTCGAGGTCCCAGRTGAGATGAAGCCCTCCGGCCCCAGACATTGCACAGGCATCGAGGAAGAGACAAGCCCCACCCTAAGAAATYTGTGATCAAGCCAGCACGGGCAGGCAGAAGTGTGATGCACAAAAGGTGAGTCAATATTAGTGGAGGAGTCTCTGAACCATCTTTTAGTACCATTTGCCTTAAATGTTGGAATGTGACGTCCCTGTAGAACTTCTGTTCGCTTCGCTGCCTCAGCAGTCGGGGGCTTTTAAGTGTAAATAACTCAACACAGTTTACATTAGAAATTAAAGTCCTCATAACTTGCAAAGCATCCAGCAAACAATTACACATGCTTAGAACTGTGGTGTGTGCTGATCACTTGATGTTGTACTTCATACACTTCATCTGAGAAATCTGGGAAAATTTGAATTATCTAATATAATTAGGCGTTTCTGCTGCTTTACCATGTTGAATAATGCTTGCACAGGAAGGATATTTAATCGTTTAAAGCAGTGAAAACTGAATTATTTTTGTGCCCTCATTTTGCAAGAATAAAGCAAATTCTTCATCAATAAGAGGAGGAGGTGTCAATGTAAAGGTAACTCACCACTGTTACTGTGCCCTGCAGACAGCCAGAGCCATGCTCAAGGATGTGTTGTGTTGTGAAAGGCGTGAGGACAGCCCAGGTGTTTCCCGCGGTTTGGATTTGTGGAGAACCTATGGAAACTGTGGTATGAGACCTTGAGCACTCACTACACCAATGGCAACACATTTGGACTGAAAAGAGGATGTTGGCTGGTGAATATTTTGTCAGAGTAGAGGATGTGAAGAGAGAAATGATGGTTCTGTTGTGACTAGTGGGAACTGCTGGGTGCTCTTCACAGAGTGAACTTGGGAAAGGCTGTGAGAGCTGGYGAAATACTGGGGTTCATCCTTCAGAGTAATTAGAGGTCTAGAATCACCAAAAAGTTCAGAAAGGAAMAGAAAACATAAAATTAACTGGAATTATTTTAGGTACAGAACAACWGTCATTTGTCACTGCTGAGAAGAAAATAGTTTCTTGGATTCCTGAGAATCATGGTATTTATTTATATTGCTATTTTTCTGGCTGATCTTGAGCTTGTTGTCTAAGCAAGACTCTAGAGTGTTCAAAAACGTTGAGAATTTCAAAAAGCAACACATCATATGGATAATCTTCAAGAACCTTCACTATGCCTTGTCCCTCTGAAGGTTAGGAAATATGTTTTAAATTGATAGTATATTTAAATTGATTGGGAGCTTTACGATTGTGCTGTTCTCAGCACTTAACTGAGAAATTTGTGGGTGTCTAAACTGTTCATATTAGTTAATTCTGTTAAAACAATGGGAAAATGTTCTTCAAGCAGAAGATTTTGCCTCCCATCAACACCAAACCTTTGTAGGGAATTGTGTGACAGAATTTATGGCTTAAGAGGAAACTTCCTCTTGTGTGTGTTTGGAAAGGCAGATGTGTCTTTGGTTTATTTACTGTGGCACGTCGTGATATGGTTTAGTGGCCATGGTGGGATTTGTTGAAGGTCGAACTTGGAGTCAGACTTGGACTTTTCCAACTTTGATGATTCTGTGATTTGGACTTACAGGGGGCTGCTCCCCTCCCCTCCATTTAGGCACCGTTTGACCGAAATGCTGGTTTCTTTAATCAAAACTTCTCTTGACTTCACTCAGAACTTTGCCTGTGCAGGGACTACCAGGTCACTTGAGTYCCACGCTAAATTCTACTTTGTGTTGAGCAATATTCAGCTTCTCATACTCAATTTTCTTTCATTCTGAGCACCTAAGGAGATGAAGGTTCTCAGTTATTCCAGAAAAGCTTTGAATGGAGACTTTGTTGGAGACTGATTGTCTGAAGAACCATCACACAGTGTCCACAAGCAATTGCCTTCCATAGCACTGGATTGTAATTAGCTGTGTTTAATTGCCCCTGCACTCCTGTAAGATGCCATCTGCGTTTCAGTTCCTTCAGAGGAGGCTCTGGAGTCTGTCTGCTCTCTCGGCTGCAGGGAGGAAGAGCAGGRGGCTCCTCCTTTGCTCCATAGTGGGGCCATGGAAGATCAGGTCTGGCTCTCAGAAAACAGCATTTTCCAGCTATGCAAATCTTCTGATGGGTGAGTTCAGTCAGAAATCAAAGGATTAGGCATTTTGAAAGACAATTAAAATTTCATAAGGATATCTGATATATTTTTTGAAGGTGGGATCAAAGTGTTTATAAATGACCCTGTTTTAGCAAAATATCCTTGTTGCTCATTACCACTGAATAAATTGCAAGGGTTGTGAACTATGTACTGATAAATCTTCAAGTCTTTTTAATAACCTTMCTGTTGTAGGAAATCACAGAATTATGGAGTGTTTGGGGCTGGAAGGGACTCTGGGGATCATCTGGTCCAATCCCACAGCTAAAGCAGGTTCACCTAGAGGAGGTTGCACAGGATTGTGTGATCTCCCTGTGTTGAGATAGTCAGGCAAAAGTAATCCAACACATCCCTGAAATGTAATGYTTACTAAAGATCCTTACAAATTCTACTAACAAAGGCAGACTCTACAAATACCATATTCCTATAGGTTTAACACTACACAGCCATTAGACAGAAGTGATACATTCTACCTTGTGTAAGAATAAATAATTTGGATCCTGGACTCGTCCAGGATCATGTATTTCCTTACAAATGCCACCATTTTCARTGGAGGGTTAAGTAATATCTTCCATTCTTTTCCTTCTGAGCATCCATTATTTTTCTTCTGAAGCTTGACACGATATTTAAGCAAAAATGAAATGCAAGAAAATCAATGAGTTGAGATATCCTGTACCTTTCTTATGYGATTAAAGATGAAATTGAAAGCTCAGTAACATAAAAACTTTAAATTTTTTTCCTTTTTTTTCCCAAATAAGTCAATACCACAAAAAAACCTTATTTATTTTTAGTCATGCTGTCCTCCTTCCTTCTCTGAAGAGTTGCCCATATCATTTTTAGCTGTAAAATTATTTCTTACGATAGCAAGAATATAGTCTAAAATTTTAAGATGGGCAAGTGATACTTAAAGCAGAACTTTTCCTACAACACTACAGCTCTTGAGGCTAAGGTTAGGTCCCAGAAACGTTTGGGGATTGGATTCTGCATCTCTTCTTAGGGCCATGCAGAGGTGTAAGGGAGCACAACTCTGTCACTGGCATTTTATATCTTTTCACACTGTTGTGCAGTTTTTATTGCAGCCTTAAATCAGTACAAACTGATCGCTACCCCCACGAGTAACTCTGACATATAATTTAATGTATGGATTGAGACACAGAACATAAAGAACAGGTGATAAAATATTATGCCCACACTGAGCACATTAAAATGCTGACGTTTGGAACAGCTGGCTTAGCTCTTTTTTCTCRGCTGGAATAAATAGTAATATTAAAGGATTAGCATAACCAACAACAAGTGTTGAAGGACTTGATTTCATTCCAGGCAATAAGAATATTTAGGAACCAGCATTTTGAGCCTTAATCAACAGAAGACTTTATTTCTTCCAAATACACTTTTAATCATATTGGCTAGATATGGATATATTTATTATGTTTATATCAATTTTATTTTTAATTTGGAAGCCTTTGGATTATGAGTTATGGAGGCATGGCGTTGGTTTTGGTTTTTTTAAGTAAATGTTTTTGTGTGCCATTATGAAAACAGAATATCCTGGTGTTTTTGAGAAGGAGCTTTTATTGGTTTACCATTACTAAATTAGAATAGAAGTGGAGAAATAGAAATGGAGTTAACCATTAGAAAGCACCAAGATCAGACGAGGAGTAAAAGTGGATCCAATCTTTTGTATCTACATTTGAGATCTCAAACCAGATTTCAAAGCAATAAAATTGAAAAGAACAGATGCAGAAAATTAGAAAATTTTGTGCTGATGTCATTCCTAAAATGAGAGAGAGAGTCCATGGAGCAGCTGAAAGACCRGAAAATTGAAGCCTGGATATCATATACACGATATTTGATGTCATACTCGATAGAGCATCAGTGTAGGTTTTCCGAGAGAGGATTTTCCTCTCTGCTCCTTCTAGAGCTTTGCAGAGGTGCAGCTGCAGCAGGGGACCAGCCTTTTCCTCAGGCCTTTTCCATGAGTGTCCTGAAGCTGAAAAGGAAGAATGGAAGAGTGGGGCTCTGGGGAATCATCTGAAGAAAGATGCACACAGGTGGCTGGAAGGAGCAGTGAGGYATCACTGAGCTTTGTTTTGGAACTTACTAGGACAATTTTGGAAGTTAAAATGTTTTTTTAGGGCTTTTCATATGTAAATCCTTGGAATTCAAGTAAGAGAATGAGGAGTACTGTTTGCCTTTCTGGCAAATCACACCAGTTTTGTGATTTGATTTCCTTTCCTGAACGTTTCAGGAGTTGAATTTTGATGCCAGCTTAATTGTCAGGTCTCCGAGTAGATCAGCCAGCTCTTAATTCATTTTTTAATKAATGACTTTCTGAAGTTAAATGAAAATATTCCACTCGTCAAAACATCCTTCTGCTTTTCTTCCTTTGAAGGTTTCCACAGGGAAGCCAGAGCCAGGCTCTGGGCTGTGTGTRTCTGCCCTGACACCAGCTCAGTGCCGTGGGTTTGACAAGGTCGCTGTGCGAGGCAGTGGCTCCGTGCAGGGGGGTGTGCCCCGAGCTGGGAGTGTCTGTGCAGCACCAGGACCTGGATTTGAGGATCCTTGTGGGTCCCTTCCAAAGCAGGATATTCTTTGGTTCTATAATTCCAAGTTTAAATCCGTATTGGAYAGAATTTTCCTTCGCCCCACAGGCACAATGTGGCTGAGGGACTGTGATGGAGCAGCTGGGCACAGAACCATGTGCCTGGAACCTGGTGCGAGCAGAAAGGGCTTCTCCTCCTCCAGTTTTGTCGCCSAGGAAATGAGCTTTGTCCAGCTCAGGTAGCCAGGAATGGTGTCTCTCCATCAGCCTTAGCTGTTTAACAGAGCATGCTCATTCCTCCTGTAGGTGTATTTAAAGTTAAGACGTTGAAAATGGCTGCTACGTTCAGAAAAGGAGGTCRTTCACCCCGAGACAGCTCCAGGACATCTAGGGGCACAAAGGTGCAGGCAAATAAAAGTTTTGGCAAATAAATATTCCAAGGGAAAAGTGGGAGGAAAAAATCCTGATTTAATCTACACCTACTTGGTCCCATTCCTTAATCCCTTTGGAGCACCATCTCCAGGACAGCAGCAGCAATCCTGRTGGTGGAACTGCTCAGGAATTTGGTGAAGTGTCTGTGTAATGTGTTGCTTGCTTGCAACCACAATGAGACATCAGTCTTATAGCAATATTTTCAGACTTTCACTTTTTATTATTTCTGGATTTACATTTTGAATGACAGACAGAAGAAAGATGATCTATGAAATGTGTCAGCCCTTCTTCCCYGGGAAATAATCCATGGTGGCTTTTCTTGCAGTGCTTTGGGTGTGTTGGTTGCTAAACCCTGACCAGAGCAGTGACATCGCCAAGGCACCAAAATGTTTTCTATGTGTTCCTGCCCATAACAAGATCCAGCTCTGGGGTCCCAGCACGGGAACGACATGGACCTGCTGGAACACATCCAGAGAAGGCTGCCAAGATGATCAGAAGGATGGAGCAGCTCTGCTGTGAGGAAAGGCTGAGAGAATTGGGATTGTTCAGCCTGGAGAAGAGAAACTGTGGGGTGACCCAATTGCAGCCTTCCAGTGCCTGAAGGGAGCCACAAGAAAGATGGAGAGAGACTATTCACAAGGGCCTGGAGAAACAGGACAAGGGGGAATGGCTTCAAACTGTCAGAGAGTAGGTTTAGATGGGATATTGGGAAGAAATTCTTCCCTGTGAGGGTGGTGAGGCCCTGGCACAGGTTGCCCAGAGAAGCTGTGGCTGCCCTGTCCCTGGAAGTGTTCCAGGCCAGGTGGGACGGGGCTTGGAGCAACCTGGGATAGTGGAAGGTGTCCCTGTCCGGGGGGTGGGAATGAGATGGCAGGGGATGGGCATGAGATGAAGTTTAAGGTCCCTCCCAACCCAAACCATTCTGTGATTCCATAATTCCTTCCACCTTGGGGTCAAATGCCAAGGGGCACTTTTGCCCCATCATACCAATTTCCTTTACGGCACCTTTAACGTGATACTTGGTTTTTGTTTTATCCAAAGGCCTGTCCTAGCCCCAAAACATCAATAGTTTTCCACATTGTCTCCTTACAATGGATCTGTGTTCCACAACTCTCAGATCACCATCATCATGATCCATGTAAAACCTAAAGATCTCTGTTGACAAGTCTTGCTCCCATGAATGTGAGCTCTTCCACAGCAACAGTGCCGCAATAAATTAATGAAAAAGAGGGAATTGTTTAAAAACTTAACCCAATGCCTTGATTACACAACCAATAAAAGCTTTGGAAAGGTAAGATGAACTTCCAGACCGTCCCATGATGTCAGGGAAGATTGGTGGGAGATTGTCAAATGTTTACAAACTGTAGTTAGAAAAGCATAGTGAATGGTAACAATTCATTGAAGTTTAGAACTCCATGGTTATCAGAGCTATGCAAAGTGGTTTTTATGAAACACAAGCACTCTGAAATGCAAATATTTCTCTTTTTCATGATTTTATTCAGAATTTCTGAAAAAAAAATCTGAATTTGTAGGATGTCGTTTGCTACACAAAGCCAAAATTAATTAGTTTTCCTTAAGAAAATGACCAATTTAAGACTAAATTATCATTTTGTTCTCAACATTTAGAAGTACCTGGGGGGAAAAAAGTGACTTTTGGGAGAATGTAAAATCACTAATTAAAAAAGGGTAATGTTCAGCTCATGAAAGGTAACCCTGTGAAGTTTACAAAGTGACATCATCACCACAGTCCCAATGGCCTGAAAGAGAATTTGCAGTTTTGTGTATGGGCTGTTGTATCACAGGTGTCATGTCCCACATGTATCACCAAACCCCACGAGAAGGACGAGGATGTTTGAATAACTTTGAGAGGTTAAAAGATCTTCCTTGTTTAAAAAAGAAAACACTGACTGTCCCTGAATTTTGTGTTGGAATTTCACTGTATCCCATTTAGTGAGCATTTAGTGAGCACTTACCTTTACAACAAGTTGTCCAGAAGGGCACAGACTGTAGCTGTGGAGACACATGTCCTGTTTGCACCAAGTGCAATGCCTTTATTGTTCGTGCATCAAGACATAAAGACTTCTTGTTCACATAATGGATACAGCTGGTTGGGTGGGGGGCAGGGAGGTCCTTACAATAAAAAGGCATTTGATTGCTGCTGGGATCCTTGTCAGTAAAATACTCAAAGATGGTTAATTGGACATTAATGTGTCAGATTTTCAACAAAATAACAAGAAATTTGCCAAAAATAAAGCCCGAAGGAAACAYGCCTCCAAACTTTACAACAAAGCTTTGTTTAAAATAGAAGTTAAAGCAGCGAAGATTTATGACATGTTGACATAACTGATGGTAAAGGAGTTGGCTGAAGCTAAGGGTGTGAAGGTCCAAATGAGAACATCTGCATTAAGAAGCTAATTCTCTTAAACACACTGATCAAAATATTAATGCTACATGTAAACACAAGTGCTTTATCTGACAGTGATTTACATTTGGAACGACCTAATCCAACTATGCACTGCATCTTTATTCATTACCAGCAGCCTTTACTTAACACTTCATGCCCGCTTGCACAGGTGGACAATCTACTCAGAGTGACTATTGTGTTTATGTTATTTTTTCATAAGCAGGGCTTGAAATTTGTCAAACTGCATCATTGTTTAACTATGTGCCAGTCAAAGGGAAATTGCCAGATGGAGCGGCTTTCTCCTAACCTTGCTCCAGGCAATGAAATTACACATAGGCCACAGTCTTATGTCAAGTCTTTAAAAAAAACAAAAAAAGAAGAAGAAGAAAAAAAAAAGCCAGGCCATGAATAGGCATGACTATGTGCATTCACAAAACCTGGCTTTCTTATGCCACTAATTTTATATGAAGGCTCATGCCAATGGTAAATAAAACTTCATGTCCGTCATGTCACTCATTAACTAGGTGCTCATAATTTATGTATTTAAGGCTTGCTTGTCCGCCAAGCAATCAAACAGTAAACCATGTTTTATAGGTGTTAGTGTTTATAGAAACTGTAAATAAATGTCAAACAAAAAAAATCAGGTTTCAGAAAAATGATCAGGGTTAAGTCATTTATCATTGTTCCAACTGGAAAAATCTGAGAACCTGTCAGTGCCAAAGCAAATGTTTCTCTGGCTTTTTCTAACATGCAGCTTAAACTACCAGATTGTAGAATTCTATTAGCAGGATTTGATGAAATGGAAAATTTGCAGATCTGTGTTTTAGCCGAACCTCTCACTCAAAGAATGGGSCGAGCTGGCTCTCCTTTAACATGGTGGCCTTGCATGTTATGCTTGGTTGCTTTTTTCCTGTTTATTCCTAACCCCAACGATAAGTTGAGGCGATTTGGGCAGAAGTTGGGCTGCTCTGGGGTGTGGGCAGAGTAGTTCTTTGCAGGTGAAGGGCAGGCAGTGTGAAGCCCTGCTCCTGAGGTGGGCACTGGCAGGATTGCTGTTCCCTCCCAAACAGGGTACRCAAGGAAGGAAGGATGTGCAGGCACCTACTCCTTGGTGTTCTCATGTTGGTGATYTCCATCCAAGTCAATTCCCAGTCARGAACTCCCTTGTGGGCCTCYRGGTAAGTGCATTACAGCTGATTGTAGCAGCACCTCTGAAGCTGCACCTTTTGCATCCTGGTCTCTTGTACTGTGGCTCAGAGATTTGGAAACGAGGAGATTTAAAAATGAGGAGATTTGGATACTGAGAGGCTTCTGCTGGTGTGCAGTGATACTGCAGAGCAGCAGAGGGTACAGATGCTCCTGCCATGTCCAGAGCTGAGCACAGGGTCTGTTCTGAGATGTTTGTGCATGTCAGTGCTAAATACAAACCCCTTTGGTGGTTCTGAAAAAGAGTATACAATTCTAACACTTTCTAGATTGGTTTGTCCCTAGAATTTGCACTTCGATGGAGWTTCTTGAACACTTAGAAATTCACGGACAGCCACCTCCTAGCACGGAGCTGGGATGATGTTACCCATGGCGGGGAAAGAGAATGGATACCATAAATTTAAGAGCAAAAATCAGTAAGGTGGTGTAGCTACAGCAAAAGAAGATAGAAGTGAACAAAGTGTAAGTGGGGATAGTGGCATACCTGTTATTATTTCAAAAAATATTATTATAAAATTAGTACATGCATTCTTGTGACCATGAACGTGAGGAGGGTGACTTGTGCTTTGGGAGTGACTGTCAAACTCCCTGCATGTGGGAGTGCCTTGAGTGTTTCACGGATTTTTCAAAAGCTCTTACTGTTACATCCAATTTGCCTGTACTGAGAGGTTCACAGTGAAACTAAGTAAAAATCAGCCAGAGGAGTCAGAGCCTTTTTGAAGAGCTACTGAGGTTTGTGAAGTACCTGTGCTCTGATGGGTTCCTGGGCATGTCAGAGGGAGGTGACCCTGATCTGCTGTGGCCTGGGTCAGCAGCCAGCTCCAGTGCTGCCCTGCCTGGGTGTTCCTGGAATATGGGGCTGCTCATGTTCCCCCACCTCGTGTTCCCACAGCCCTCCTAATACTGAGAGTGCCAGGACTTGTTCCCAAGTGTAGCTATAGAGTACAGCTTGTGCATTTTCAATAGCCAAAGAAAGATAATTCAGCTCTACCTTCATCTTGATCCAGATCTTCACATGATGTGAATTGTCTTGACTCCACTGAGGCTGGTGGGGCAGAATGTGCAGATGAAACCTAAAGGTACTGAGGAACTGTTGGAAGTAGTAAGGGCTAAGAATTGTATTACAAAGTGATGACTGTGAAAAGTATAAATGATCTGTGATTGCTGACTTGAASTCAAGATACTGGTTATGTTTATGTAGTCAGTCTGTCCTGTACTGGAGCTCAAACTTGCCTATAGTTGTATTCTATTAATAAATAAAAATTGTACTCCACGACAACCTTTCTATTTTTCTTTGTCTTCTCACTTTATAGCAAAATAAATCCATTTTGAGCCTAAATTATTTTTTTTAAACTGTCATTTCCATTTTTATTGGTTTTTCACAAACTTTGAGAAGCATTTGCTAAGAAAATGTGCCTTGGCACGTCTGGCATGGGCCCCTTGCATGCATTTACAGGTCCTGTTCCAAGAGCTATGGTGAGGGGCGCATGACAGGCCAGCTTCAGTATTTCCTCCACACTGTTGTGCCCACCATAGATTACTTTAGTTCTGAGTTATTTGAAAACTCATCCAAATTAAACAAATAGGCTCTCAACRTTTTGAGTATGGTAATGTGTGGTATCCAATTTCATGGCATTTCTAAGGAATTTTTAACTGATGTTATTTCCGTCTATTTGACCAGATTCTGAGGCCTTCATTGAGGGCTCCACTGCAAACTCTTTCTGAGCTGTGCTGTGCACCTGTATCAGGGACAAGCCTCAGGTTTCCACCAAATTCTTACTCATCAAAACTCTGATCAGCTCTGCTCGGATTTGTGGCTCATGAAAGCCCACAGAAAAGTTTCCCTGATGGCAAAAGCTCCTCGTGCTCATCAGTGATTATTCACTGTGTGTACAAGGGACATTTGGAATGCTCTTTTGTGGTTCAATTTGATTTGCTGGTTCATGAAAGACATTTTAAAATATGTAGTAAAGTATGTCTATTGCAGGTTTTCTTGATTTCTAAAGATAGTCTCTGATTCTACAGGCTTAAAAAAATACAGGCAATAAATACCTTCAAATAGTTGAGGACATAATTCATGCCTTGTAATGCATGTTTTAGAAATCAGGCCTTTTTCTGGCTCATTACCCAGCCTGTAGACTTGATTTTTTAATTAATGTAAGAACACCTTCTTTATGGCATGTTCATGTTTACCCAAAAGTCACATCATTTTTCAAATTATACAAGGTGTCAGTGCTCAGGGTAATGATCGTTATTGCTCGCATTCCAAAATGAGCACTACTTTTTAGTTTTTTCCTAAATCTGTCTAGAATAGAAGAATCAAAAATGTTTTTCCCTGGTAGCATTTGTGTGCTAGACATAAAGGTCACAAAGAAGCCACCAGGTCTGCTTTTATAGGAGGTGTTTGTAAGAGCTCAGCTCCACCAGGCAACACAGCAACGCCCGTGAGCGAGTCCGACCCGTCTGAGGTCAAGGTTTATTCCGCTGACATTTCCCAACAGATAAGTGGGATTCTGATCTAGTCATAGTGGAACACACGTAATGGACTTAAAGACAGGCTAAGCATAAGCAGACACGGTYCCTGTTGGCTTTCAGGTGTCTGAAAATCTGGTTACTTCCATGGCGTGCTCTTGATTTTCATTTCATTTCATCGTGGCGAAGAGCAGGGTGCAGAGTTAGTTGAAGGCTCTTCCTGTTAATTTCTTCTGATGATTGCAAGAAACTGTGTAGTCTTGATCATCTTACAGGAAKTAGAAATATTTCTTCTTCTCTCATTTTATTTATTGCTGGAAGTTGCCCCAGGTGGCTGGGGTTGACATCAGTGCTAATGGAGACACCTGTACTTCTGTGTGCTTGAGTTGCCTGATCTAGAACTGGGATTCGCCAGTGCTGTGTCAGCAGGAACACAAAAGGACTGCAAGAAGAAAATGTGAGTACTTGGCAGCAAGACATTTGAAAAAATGACTGCAATTTTTTCTTGAAAGCACCTGATTTTATTAACTCTGATTATTTCATGTTTGAAGCCTTTCAGATTATAGACCCTGTTAAGCATTATCATCCTGAACACCCAACAGCTTTCATAAATTTATAATTTTGGTTCAGCTTATACAGCACTTGTTGTTATTACCAAGCCTGAAGGTATGAGAGCTCCTCCTCACGCTGTTTTGCTGAGATGTGTGGTCGCCAAAATCAGACAGGCTGTCATTTGGAACAGGAGGGCAGGGCAGCTGGGTGTTGCTTTGGCAATGTTTTATCAGTGCTCATTCGAGCCTGCCTTTGATGCTGTCAGTATTTGCATGGCGTATCCTAAGCCATCAGTGTCAGGAATGCGTGTGTTTGTTGGGAAGACGTCAGCCCATGGTTGTGCTTCGTCTTGGTAGAAATCCTCAACACTTTAGAAATACTCAACTCTGTGCGTTCCTCCAGGGATGTTAGAGCTGCAAGAAGACTGAAGCATTTGGCTTTTACCCCAGTGCAATGGGATCTTTTGGTGACATGCAGGTGGTGTGGATGCCCCTGACCACGTTTCACACCCCCAGTTGTCCTGCCTCCCCTCCAGCCCCATTCCGTGCTGCCGGAAGGGTCCACGGCAGAGGCTGCCCAGGGGTCTCAGCAATGCCCAGCTGTCATTTGTTCAATTATCACCAGAACTCAACAGCCGCAGGAATGGAGAAGTGCAAGTGATTCTTGGCTCCCGAGTCATATTTTTGCAGAGCAGGATCATTGCCCTCGTGTTTGATGCTGAGAAAAGTCTTTGTAGACTTGCTGTACTTGTGACAGCTCAGGGAATTTCTAAGTTGAAACGTATTAATCATGTTTCTTGATGACTTACTTACTCAGTTTCCTCCTTCAGTGAAGAACATCTCTTTTAGTGGTTTAAAGATGTGGGATAAGACCAAATTTCAGATGCCCATAGTATTGAAACAATCTATAAGATCCTTTCTTAACTGTAGTGGATGATAGAGATTTTTTCAGTGAAACTGAATTTAGATCCACATTCTTTCTGGATGATAATGAGTAAATGTTTCATTTACTGGCTCTTTTCAGTCACTTTTAGAGCTTGTGCAGACTTTTACATGTTTGTGTGCATTTGATTTGGGACAAACATTCATATCCCAAACAGCAACCATGACCTTACTGGACTGTTAAGGAAAGGCAAAGGCTGTTCCATTGCCATGAATGTGTTAACAGAAATGTGAAAAAGCATTTCCTTTTAGCCAAAGTCTGTGGTCCTTCCTGTTTATTGTGTTCTAAGAACTGGTGAATAATCCCACCCCATTTCATTTCTCCATGTCATGCATCATCTACTCACTCTTAT
Organism: Amblyornis subalaris; assembly: GCA_018881555.1. NCBI lineage: Eukaryota > Metazoa > Chordata > Aves > Passeriformes > Ptilonorhynchidae > Amblyornis > Amblyornis subalaris. Next base: position 119,297 of record JACAXG010000207.1, read on the forward strand.
AAGTTGGTCTCAGTTTTAAGGCACCCAGAGCACCAATAAAGCTGAAGTTTGGATTCTGTTTAAGTGTCCCCTTTCCTGTTTGTTTCTACTCCTACCTCATGGTGGAGCATTACTGTGCTTGTTCCTTTTAGTGTGGTTTGTTGTTGCGATTTTTTTTAAATCCCCATTAGACATTTTGGCTTGGCCTATGGCATCAGATAACTTCATATTGATGAGGAAGTTTATAATGAGAGGATACTGCTAACGAAATGAGCATTTGTGGTCTTTAGGATTGGACTTTTTTCAGTGAAAATTCTCTGAAATTTTTCATTTAGGCATCTGACACATATATTTGTGTGTAGGTGTTGTTTGCATGGGGTAAATCAAGGCCAGACAGAGAGAGGGGCCTGTCATACACTTGTTCTCTTCTGAGAAAATCCTCCCTGAGCAAGGAATGAAGAGATTAATTTGATCTCCTTCAGCATCCACAGAAAACTCCATCTCTGAGGGGACAGCAATTCTTGTACAGCAGTAATGAACTGACTCAGAAACATAATGACCATGGAAAATAATTGTTGGGGATGCCATTGCTCAGTAGCCACTGCTCAGTAGTTCTCTTTCTTTTGCAGTTTTATCCCCTTTTAAGAGCTGAAATAAAGCATCAAATAAAAACATGTCATGAGGAAAGTTGGTGGATAGGAATAAATTCAAAGATATTTCCTTTTAGTAAAATTCTGTTCACCTGGGGGCTGATTTGCTTTGCTTCCCGGTTTTTCATCAAGGGAAGGGAGAACAGAATTCTGTCTTACAGTCCTGTGATTCACAAAGATGTGATGTTTGTTTTCAATAACCACAATTAATTAAATGTTTATTTTCATGCAGTCCTACATAATATGAATCTCAAAAGAGCAGAAAGCAAGCGTAGTTGTAAGAACTTTTGTTGAATCTCAGTCAAAAGTTTATGGCAAGATGTCTTCCATTGCCTCTCATCTCCTCTTGACTGACAGATCSAGTTTCAAACATGGATTWAAAAAAAAATCTGAATTATGCTTCTCAGGTTAATCTCTTAGTTGTAAAAAATAAATATAAAAGGAGGATTTTAAGTAAATATACAATTATAAATATTATTATTGACTGATTCYTCTCAGTTTAGGCTAAAAACAGGCTGAGAAACAGTTGCAACATGCAGAGTATGATGAAAATCCACAGAAAATGGTCACAGTGTTGGAATTTCTGCAATTGTTTTGTGATTAATCACTTGAAAACAGATTTTTAAGGGCGTTTCTGACTCTTGTGTTTTAATAATACATTAAAAGTTTATAGACTCTGATGGTCTATTTGTTTGTGAGCTCATAAAATAACAACTTCTTCTTTTTCTTCTTCTTCTTCTTCTTCTTCTTCTTCTTCTTCTTCTTCTTCTTCTTCTTCTTCGTTATGAATACAACGCAAAAATATTAATTAGATTTCCTGCTCTGTGATTCATAAATGAAATGTACAAGTTGCACAATAAATGTGGATACTATTTTAACTTAGAAAATATTATTACTCATAATGACATTTCTGAGATTTACATCTTGTTTTCGATTATAAGTCTTCTCATCTGGAGTTATCAACTTCTTATTTCTACTTTCATTATATTCTATATTTCATGATTTCTCCTTTCATTCAAATATCTTTGCCCTCATAAAGTCTCAATTTTCTAAGGTGGTTATGTTTAAAATTGCACTTCTAAGATCACCAATCTCACTTTCCTAAAACACCCTGTACAGCACCATGGCTTAGGTTTTAGAGCCTTTGTTAGGTCTGAGTTCACTCGAAATCAAGTCAGGAAAACAATGATCTTCCTTCCCCACCCACGGTATTTAGCTGAGTAGGGGATGAGTTGGATCATCCTCTCCCCAGGATGAATTTCAGGCCGTGGTTTAGCTTGAAATCCCTTCCACTGGGACCCTGCACAAGAGCTCGTGGCAGTGCCAGCAGCAGAGTCCTGGGCAGGGGGACCAGCGTGTGAGAAGCCTTGGAGGGTCGGGGTGGGGACTCTGCCCCAAGGGAAGAGCAAAGAGGCAGGTGTTATCTCCCTGCTGTTATAAATTCATGGGACAGCTTGTGGATCACACTGATGGTGCACTGAACATTGATGGAATTGTCGTGAYGGCCTTGGTAATGGTGCAACTTTTGACAGATGGAATGAAATCTGTTAGCAAACGAACCTCATTTTGGCATTTTCCTCTCCCAGAAACACTGCAGAGTGATTATAGTGCATCCAGTTAAGGCATGGAGCTTATAGCTGCTCTCTGTACCATCACAGATGCCAGCTAAATAGCCAAATAATAGCTTTTTAAAAATAGTGCAAAGAATTGTATCCAAACATTAGCATGAACTTGAACTGTTCAGAGCTTAAATCYGATTTTTTTTTACAGCAGTATTTCAGAGCTGTTGACCTCGAGAGTGTCCTGGTGTTCCAGGGGATAGCATTCCATTTTTCTCTTCACACATAATGAGCAGTGAACTCCTAGATTGTTGTTGTCTGTTCCCTCTACTGAGAGACCACTGCAGCCAACAAATCCAGCGTTTCATGCTGCAATCTAAACAGAGTGATGCATTGCAGGTGCTTTCCTCGTCTCCTCACACCTCTCAAAAACATTAGGGGGGATTTTCAACTTCCTATTCAACTTTTAAATGGAGAGTCAGGTCAGTCTGTGGATTAGAAAACTAATAAATCTTCTGACTTCACTTATTGTACAAGTATCCAGCTAATATCTGCTGTTCCCCTGGCTCGCGGCGCTGGCCACGCTGACCTCGTTGGAGGCTGGGAGAGTGATAGCTTAATGAATATATCTAAAGACCCATCATAAATTGCCAGCAAAGAAAACGTCACCTCTCTGATGTTTGTGTATAAAGACAGGACCTTCAATTGCTTTCTCTCTCCATCACTCTTTGTTTGGGTTACCCCGTAGGTGGCCGTTCCAAAGATGGGAGCTCYGGTGCTGTAAATAAAGTCCAGCAGGATGCAAGGTGCTGAAAAGAGTGACTTCACTGGCTGTGCTGCCCCACAGCCRCAGCGAAATGAATGATTGTTGATTTGTATTTAATGCTCAATTTCCTCTCCATTACTACAAACCATGCAAGGCAGACCTCGTTTCAGGCTATTCATAGGAGAGCTCAATCTATCCGGTTTCACATCTGCTAAAAGCCCCCATGTCATACTAATTACAGTCTTCCCCTGGAAAGAATTTGGGATTTAAGACCAAAGAAAGATACACTTATTTATAACTAATGCTCTAATCTGTCCAATTGGTTGTTTGCAAGCTCGGATCATACTTGATGTATTTGTGTTCCAAATTCAAGAGGGATGCAAAAGTACAGAAAACAAGTGTCATGGCTGTACCTTTCTAAGTATTTTACAACAAGYGTGTTCAAAATGGAAAACCACAGTGTCCTTGCCCTAATTTCTGTGCCATAGCAATTACTTCTCCTTGGCCCTTGGCCTGTGCACCACCACAGAGCACRAGGTAATATTTGTGCTCCTTCTAAATCAGAGGAGATGACAGATTAGCTCCAGACAAATAAGCCAAATTAGCAGTGTAAGRCTTCAAAGGGTATTTTACCTTGTTTTGTCCAATCTGCTGCTTTTAAAGAAAACTGTAGCACATGACCTCTTCTGTGATCAACCTCAATCTTAAAAATATTTGTTTGTTCCACTGTTTCTACTGAAAGCTTATTCCAGTCATTGCTTGAGGGTTTTATAAATATTTTTCTAAATTTTAAAGTAAATGCATTATCACCATTTCTAACCCATGCATTCTTCTGCATAATTATGCTACAGCTTACACTTCTCTTCCTCAGTTTTTGCCCTGGATGTAAATACTCTGGAAGWGAATTGGAGGGACCAGAGCTGTTAATTCTCTAGGCAAAGGAACTGAGAATGATTCCCCAAGTCCTCCAACCTCCTTTCCCCACAGGGGAAGCTGTTCTGGAGTGGAGGTACAACAGACCATYCCTTCTAGGATGACACATTCAACCCTGTATGTTGTTTTTTTTAAGTGGTCAATAGCAGATACTTAAGGAAGGCACAGAAACTTGTCAAGCATGGAATTATGCTCCTAGGCTGCAGAAGGCTGCAGTTTAAAGACTTCCTGAGCCAGAGGTGGCTTCTTGTTGCTTAATAGCCCTTGATGAATATTTAGCTCTGAGAATTTGGACAGTCTCTTTTGAATCCAGGCAAGCTTCTGGYACTCAGCATGACAGAAACAGCTCTTCTGCAGCTTGATGCACAAAGACCTGCTGCTTCCTGTTTGGTTTAAGCTTGTTTCATACGATGTTCCAATTYTTTTCCTACTATAGGAGGTAGAGAACAATGGTTTACTACTCTGTCACAATTTGCCAAGTCTCTCCCCACTTCTTGCAGTTTTCTGACAGTTACTATAAAACACAGAGATCTGCTATATTTTGTCCCAAGCTTTTATAGTGATCAGCTTTTCATTMTGTTGCATTTTATTCTGCTTTCCATTTACTTTAATAACTCGCCTTGTAATCAGGAATATGCTGAAGCCATAACATTTCTATTCACTGAATATCTGATGTTACATCCAATGTGAAAAACCCAAACAAACCCACTTAAAAACATTACATTAGTTGCTGTTCCTTCAGCCTGGGCTGAAAACGGCTTGTTTCTCCTCACCTTTTTTTGGAGGTTGCTCTGTGACAGCAGAGATAAACTTTCCTGTCCTTACCATGTTTTCCCCAGATTTGCCCGCAGTGTTTGCCCTCTCTCYGTTGCAAAGTGGCTTTGCTTTATCTTGCAATGCATCTTTCCCTCCCAATACAGGCTGAAGTCCTTTGCCTTAACATCATTTGCAAGCTCATGCTCTCCTTTGGCAGTTCTCGATGCCTCCCTTTGTTTCCCGACACATTAAACCATGGCCACTCCTTTGTATTACACTTTATTTTCTTTGCAGCATGCTTTTTGCAGTGAGTCTTTATCTCTCTAAGTAGAATTTTTCCCTATAAAGTTTTATTTTTCCATGTGGTGCAAGTTCCTGCGAGTCAGGCATATCCGAGTGGCCCGGGGTTCCAAGCTTGCTGTGCATCCGGGACACACCTTTAGCTGGTTTACCTCGTCTGGGTGTCATCTGCTTCCGCTGCATTCMCCAGGATTTGGGGTTCAACCATTTCATTCACTGGGCTCTGCCACAAATCAAAACTACCAACTGCTTCCACCATGTTTTGCAAATGGAAAACCTATTCAGAATAATAAGCATACAGGATTTTTTAGTATTTCAAATTACCTGTTTCCCCCCTYACTGTGAAGACTTTTGTGCTTGTTTACAGTGTTGTTCTATACTGTAACAATGATTTTCCTTTCAAAAAAATTTTAAAAAATGAAAATAAAGTTATCTGGAGGATCAGAAAAAATCAGAAGGATGAAGTAAAGGATTTGCTCCTTCAGGCTTTATTCTCACAATTAGGTGGAGAAGTGTTTGTGTTGTTAGATCAACAACTACTAGAGAGCAACATGAAAACCCTGTATCTGCCTTAATTTGTTCCTATGGATATTATACATGAAAGTTCTTATATCAACCTATATTACCTATATTTTATATTGCAAAGCAATTTCAGTTTATTTAAGTGTGTACTTGACTGTTGAAAGGATGCCCAAGTTTTCATAGTTAGCCATTTCCCCTTTTTTTGGCTGGATTTACTCTTGAAATAGGAAAAAAGAACTATCCTCTTTGACTCAAGGAACAATATATATCAGCAGCCAATTTTTTGTGGTTTCTTTTTTAAATTTCCTTCCATTTTAGAAAATTATTGCAGCATATAACGAATTGCATAAAACAAATTGCATAAAGCAAAACTGAGATTTTCCTACTGCAAATAAAGTGTAGTCTGTTGGAATCTGGGGACTTTCACAGGCACTTATTTGCAGGTGTTTTAGGCCAATATTTAAGTACCCAAAAGAATACCATTTTAAATTTCATATGATATTCTGTGCTGCATCATTTCCTTGGGCATGCTTCAACTGCAGCAAATTATTCAATACATAAAAGACCTTTTGAAAAAAATTTTGTACTCCCACATGATCATTTGCCTGTGAAATGCACATTGTATTTGGTGCTYGTTTATATTACAGTGAAGTGAACTCCGTAGATGCCCCAAACTAACAGCTTTTTGGGAACTAAACTTTTTGGGAAAAGTACAAATGCAAGTTTAGCTCCTCCTGGGAATGGTGAAGGCGAACATGTCACAATGAGAGAAAACAAAACAACAACGGAAAAACTGCACAAGCAAAGCTGAATCAAACCAGAACCTGAGTGATAATTATAGAGTCACAGAATCCCAGAATCTCAGAATAGATTGGATTGGAAAGGACCCTAAAGATCATCCAGTGCCACCCCTGCCATGGGCAGGGACACCTTCCACTATCCCAGGGTGCTCCAAGCCTCATCCAGCCTGGCCTTGGACACTTCCAGGGATGGGGCAGCCACAGATTCTCTGGGCAACCTGTGCCAGGGCCTCAGCACCCCACAGGGAAGAATTCCTTCCCAATATCCAATTAAATCTACACTCTTTCAGTTTGAACCCATTAATCCTTGTCCTGCCACTCCAGTTCCTGATGAACAGTCCCTCTCCAGTTCCCTGTAGCCCCTTCAGACCCTGGAAGGAGCTGTGGGGTCTCCCCACACCCTTCTCTTCTCCAGGCTGAGCAGTCCCAGCTCTCCCAGCCTGGCTCCAGCGGGGAGGTGCTCCAATCCTCTCATCAACGTGGCCTCCTCTGGACTTGCTCCGACAGTTCCATGTCCTTCTTGTGCTGGGGACACCAGGCCTGGACGCAGTGACTCATCCCTTAAATACAATAAATGGAATTATGTGCATCTGATCCGTTACATATGTTTTTTACACATCCCTTTGGCTGCCTTGGGTGTTCTGCCACACAGATTTGATGTTCCTGGAGAGGGGGTTCTTTCACACTGTTCAGGGTTACCCAAACTATGTCTGCAAGATTATGGGCATTTTATATGATGGTCTTTCTACACCTTCAGTGTGAGGTGTGCTTAGGCATTCTTTGATGTTGGGATTTTTTTTATCGGGGAAYCTCGCTTTAGCCTGTAAAACACTGGAGTTACTCCTATCATGCAGTGATGACATGAAACAATAATCTGAAGTTATCCAAGGAACTTTGATGCCAGTTGTTGAAACTGCTTTGCTGTTTTTTGCTTTTGTGGGGAAATGTGGAATACTGTCAGCAGCCAATATATGTGCTTTAGTTTMAAAATATTTCATAAATAGCTCTGGAATGTAATGTGATCAGGCACATAGCACAAACTTGGAATACTGTGTCTCAGCATAACAAAAACCGCCAAACAAACGAGTGTATACTGTCTAAATCAAAGTCTTTGTCCTCAAGACGACGCAGGCAGTTCAGTATCATTCACACCCAGTATCAAAAAAATTAATTAGGACACGAAAGACAACCTGCCAGTTCAACTGAAGTTCATGGCCAGGTGTCTTAGTTGCATCACTGATTTCCTTTTATATAAGGCTCATGCTTGCTGTGTCCAACACATTGAGTTTGTATGTAAAGAAAGAATGTTTTTATAGAGAGAGATACAAACACATCATAAATCATATGTCATTTAGAATTTCTTGGTACTGTTCATGGTTTATGAGTCACAGCTGTTGAAAAGCTTATGATGAAAAAGTGATACCTTAGAAATGGCTGCAGAAATATGAGTTGCAGTTTATTATTATTATTATTATTATTATTTTAAAATATGGCAGAGTTTTGATCCTCAAATTCATTTCATTCAGTTACAGCAATTGTATAAACCCAGCCGGAAAATACATGCACGAATGGATATATGCCAATGCATTTGCTCTGAATACTATTTCTGTATTTTTTGCATATGTGCTCTACCCTGATGGGTATTACAAATGCCATTTCAAAGGTATTTACTCTTGAATGGCATGAGATTTTTTTCCCCTTTCCTGTATTTRCTCTTTGATGCAGAAATCCAGTTTTAATATCAATTGGAGAAACCTCAAAAATTTGCCAGTATTCTGTTTTCTGTTTGCTTGTTTGAAGTAGACTTTTGGTAGAAGCTCACTGCTTAACMTTTTACAAGCTATAATTCCTCATATTAGGAACACCTGAATTCTGTACATCCATAAATCCTTCAGCAAAAAGCAGTCAAAAAAGATAAAATTATTTTATTATATAGAAAAAGATTTTCAACTGAATAATGAAAGTCAGTATCACCAGAATTGCTTTGGATTTCTGTGGCTCCCTGTGAGAGGAGGAAAAAGGTGATGTTGGGTGACGTGGTGTCACCTACTCACAATGGCACCTGTGTTGATACAGGTCATGTAAAGAAATACTGAATTGCTAAGGTCTAAAGATTTTCTTCTGAAGAGCAATGGGAGCTCCTTGTACTCTGGAAACTTTTAGTTTTGAGGTTTGTCTGTCAGTCACAATGTGCCCTGCACGTCCCTTTCTGTTTCGTTCCTTCATGCCCACCACTGAGATTTTGGTGATCCTCATTTATGTAATATTCACACAACCTCACATTCTTCMATGCATTTCTCTCCAAACCAGTCCACGGAAGAACAAAGGGGTTGATAGTCTTATTTCTTTTTCTGRATGGGAAATTTAAGCAAAGAAATAGTGTAGAGAGCTGTGCAAGACATCTGTTAGAAACTGAACCCTGGGAAGGGAATTGTCATCTTAGAAAAGATGTCTGAGAGCACACAAGCTCSTTCGTGTCCAGTGTTAAGGAAGGACACACTTCCAAGAACTTCACAGGACCTGGAGTAGCTGCTTGAAAACCAAAAAAAGACTTGGAATAGCAAAAAAGTGATCTCATCGGTAATTTTGTAAATTCAGTTGCGTGCATATGAAGTCAGTTTGATTCTTTAAAACCATAAAATCACGGAATGATTTGGGTTGGAAGGGCTCTTAAAGATCATCCAGTGCCAAGCCCTGCCATGGGCAGGGACACCTTCCASAGGCCAGGTTTCTCAGGGCTCCTGAGTAAAAACTACTGGGAGAGGATTGTCAAGGCTYCTCTGGCCTCTCCACAGTCGTGCAAGGGGTGTCAGAGTCCCTGCTGTGGTTTCTTCATAGAAAGTAACTGTGGAATTGCAGTCTGAATTGAGTCAGAGAGCTTTTCCTATTCTGTCCTTCCCCTGAGATCCAAGTTCCCACCTTTCCCTTTGCACAGGTTCCAGCGCCAGCTCTGGGATGTGGCTCCCAGCAGAGCTGTGGGAGCTGCTGTTCCCACAAAGGAAGATGCAGAAACTCCTGGCATGGGGAGAAAAGCGTGGAGAAAGCAGGTACTGGGGCTTAACAGGATGAGGGGATGTGACTTTATAAGATGTTGTGACAAAAATTCTTGAGCCACCGAGTTTAGGCCTTTGCATCCTCCATACCTAGGAAATGTTTGTGATGACAGGACAGTTTTTATCTATGTATAGTATTTCGTGACCTTAGTTTTGGTATAGAGGCAGAGCTGCAAAGAATAAAGCTGGAAGTATTGCTCTCATATAAAATCAAATGTATTTTGTTTTGCATGAAAGTCATGAGAGATTTTTTTGGAGTCTTTTTATTTCCCTTGGCATGTCCAATGACAGGTCATCTGTTGATATCCTCATYTGTAGTGAACATGTATAGGCTGTATGATCAATAGTCATCTTTTCTTCATCCAGCCAGAGGTTAATCCACCCATTCAAGAGCCTCTGGATACACCAGGAGGCAAGGAACTGTGCCCTACATTTCAGAACAATAGTACACTGAATTTTACATGCTCCAAAGAGCAACCCCTGGGGTTTTAGATTTCAAGCTGTGGTTCAAGGCTGCTACTCTGTGCTCAGTTTGCCTCTGTTTTCTGAAAACAGAGTTTCTGACTTCACTAAATTTGCTTGTTCTCGTGATGTGTGAGATGCTTGTCATTTCCCTGGAAAGCCTCTGCTCTTCTGGGATGTGTGTGCAAATTAAACTTCACAAGACTGGATGGGACAAGCCTGGTGGTCAGGACTGACCAGGAGTCTCACAAACAGGAGTTGATAGCAGCAGCCATTGCAGCTGTCCTGACAGCACCATGTGGAGCACCTGTGTGGTGGGACCTCGGTCTGGGGGTTCAGGGATCAAAGAGAGAGGCATTCCCAGCCTGCTGAAGGTGGTGTTGACTTCCAGCAAGAGACACCAGAAACTCCCTAAGGATCCCTCTCCTGGCAGGTAAAGGCTGACCACGGGAAGACGATGCTGGTTTCATCTCCTGGTTAACTGAGGCACCACAGAAGAGACAAGGTTTTCTTTTATCGGTTGTGCTGACCTGTCCTGCTYCTCCTGTTCCGTTCCATAGTGGAGTGGGAGTGAGGAGACATGCGCTGGGGATGCTGTGGGATCGGTTGTCCTGGGCTGGCAAAAGGAAGGAGCAGCCTTTGCCTTTAAAATTGTCATGACCCACTCACGAAGCCATGTGGGGTGCAGGAGGGGACTTCCATCCCTCTGTTAACCCCAAAATTATACTTATATCTGAGTTTTCTCAATCTCTGTAATTTTGTGAGCACTTTTTAATTCTGTCTGAAGGCCATTCTTTTTCTAAAAGGGACTCAGGAAAATAAAATGTTCATATTTTCTCTTTTTTTTCTTTTTTTCTTTTTTTCCTTTTTTTTTGTCTCCTGCTCATCCCTGTAGTAACTGTTGAACTGACGCAATACAATGATCTCGYGGGGTGATGTTACAAGCCATGGAATAGCTCAAGGAACCAGTTCTTACATTTTATTTCAGTAAAGATAACATTTGATGGACAGCTCACATTTCTCACTGTATTTCAAGTAGTTTGAGCTTTCCCCTTTCTTTTATTTAAGAATAACCCCTAACCCCTGTAGTTCAGACACATTTGTAGCATGAGACTTACTGGGTTTATGATGGAAGCAGCCCAGGAAACCACCTGTAGAAAGCATCTTAAATTTAAAAAAAAGTCAAATTAATTGGACTGTATGTCTATTTTGACTAATTTGGTCAATCCAGTTGAAAGGTTTTATGAGGAGTTATTGATATAAACCTGCTGAAGTAAAGGTTTCAGGTTAAATTTTTTTTAATACAGTGCTACTTTGTAGGATTCTTTTTTGGGATCCTCTTATATTTCTCCTTCAGCTTTGTTTTTAGCAACAGTTTTAACCTTGTTTGGACCAAGCTCTGACAAAGAGTTAAAATAAAAGGAATATTCAAGTTTTGCTTCATGACACAAATAAATATTGGAGCTGCACGGGATGCTTGAACTTCATGCAGGGCCAAAAGGGAACAAGAGCTTCATGACCATGGTGGTGGCTTGACAAATCTCTTGGTTAGATGTTTTCATAAAAGGAAATAATTTGTCTTATTTCTTTATTTACTGTCCCAAGTGATGCTGGGTTTCAAGGACCTGTCAGCTTGCTGCGGTTTCTTCCTTTTCATGAGAGACAAAAGACAAAGCAATGTTGAAATTGAAAACAGTCATGTTGCTTGCATCTCCCTTTTTTTGCTGGAGCCAGCGAATGCCCAACGGGCATTGTAATGGATGGGTGTCACTTTACAAAAARGTCTTTGGTTAGCTTGTGCTTTCCAGTGTTTTCAGTACTTTTCACAGTACTTTAAATTTGACAGTGATTTTTGACTGCCTCCAGTAAAGAACACAAAATACAGCTCATTTCCTTCAGTAAAAGTGAAAAGGAACAACACTGCTAAGGTCTTTCGAATGGGACGAAGATTCAGGCAGCCCTGGAAATGGAGCCAGGGCTTGTCCTGTGATGCAGATGTTTGCTACCTTCTTGTCCTCCAAGTAAAAAAGAAAGAAAATACATGTTTTGTGCAGTGTCATCATTATCAGCATTAATCCATACTGTACACAGAAAACAGGCTTTTTTTGGGTATTTATACTCTTTGTACCTCACCTAGGCAGGGAATGGGAATAGCTGGGATCCCTAATGGTATTTCTCCATACCAATCCTTTCAGCCTGTTCTCGGCAGCACTCAGCCCCTTCATCTCCTGGTGCCAGTGGAAGGGTCCAGGAGCTCTTCGCTGTGCTGCTCCCTCTGGGCAGCTCTGGAGGAGCTTCCTTTGTCACTGTGGTGCTTCTGCTGCTGCTGCTGCTGCTCTGTGCAGTTGGCTTTCATTCCCTGAGTATCCTCCCRGGGAGTGTGCAGCCCTGGGACTGCGTGCTCTGCCCAAAGTTCACACCGGGCRGGGCAGAGGAGGCAAAGAGCACATCATTGGTCTCGGGGACTGAGCAACCCTGGCTGTGRGGGGTCAAGGGAGCAAGCCAACACTGCTCGAAGAGGTGATTATCCAAGTCCCGTGTTTGCTCCAGTGGAAAAAGTCCTACTATAGCCTGCTCATGGCCCCAGACACTACAAAACAGATATTGTTGGTAGAGATTATGAATTCCAGTGCTCTTTACCGTGTGTATCTAGTTTTCTATCTGTATATGTTGCAATAAAACAACATGCACAAGGTTATAAAAATAGCCTGGAAGTGATTGACATGCTAATAATGCTCAATCAAGTCAATAATGCTCGTGTAACAAGCTCCTGAGAAAATAATATTTTTGGTCAATAACACACTTTTTAAAAATGAACTGTTTGTTTTTAATTAACCTCATATTTAGCCRTTTAGTCATGCCATGTCCATCAAGCACAGCAGAGAAAAACACGTGCTGTCTTGAAACACTGCGTTGTTGCCTTAAACTTTCATCTCTTCCTTCTTGGCTTTCTCTTCTGCATTCCACCTCRGCATGTTTGGGAGGATTGAGGCAAATCACGGCTTGTCATGTTCCTTCGAAGTCAGTGCRTCTCCTTTGTGAGCAGGGTGTTGGGTGATTCATCTGTGACAGAACATCCCATTATGTTGTGACAGACTGTCAAGGTGAACCTGCTGTAAGTACTTAGTGCTTCTAATGTGTCACTTGTCTCCTTTTCTTTTCTTGCTCTTTTATTCCTCTTATTTTTTTTTTTTTTTCCTTTGGCTAAAGGCTGACAGATTTTAATCCATTAAGTGATCCAAAAAAAGTGTTTGGAATGGTGTAATGCTCAGTAAAATGGAGCAGGACAGAGAGTGCCCACAAATTCCCGACAGGAGGAGGATGTAGGTCCTGTGGTCTTTAGACTCTTTTCGTCACATGATGTTAAGCAGTACATTGTGGGGTTTTGTTTGCCTTGGGGTTTGTTTGTATCCTTTAAGGGGAAAATGATATGCTACCAGGAGAGGGATTTTTAAAAAGAGAGTGGATTCATATGCCAGTTATGAAGGAGATCCCAAATAAATTCATACAGTTGTGAGATGACTTTCAGATACATAATTTCTTGTGTCGTTCTGGTTTTGTGCTTACTTACATTTAATATTTGGGTTAGGCAAGCTCTGGAGCTCAGGGTTGCCTGGCTGCTGCTCTGCTCCAGCGATTTCACAGTAGTCCCTTCTCCCTTGTACAGGGCTTGTGATTAATTACAACATCCTTCCAGCCCTCTAATTAAAAACAATTTATTGTACTTATCAGCACAATCAGATTGTGTGTGGCTGAATTCAGATTAAAACTATGAGCGTGAAGTTGAACTTCAGACAACTCAGAGACTGCTGGCTGCTGAGCACTTTTGTAAATGAGGAGTCTTAATTAGGTGCCTAAATGTCATGTCAGGAGCCTGTCATTCAGTAATCGTTGTTTTGGCAGTTTTTGAGTGCCCCTGTGTTCACCTGTGCTCACATSAAGGTCAGAATGCCTGTAGGAACCCTCACCTTGTGCTGGTGCCAAACTCACTTATCTTCCCCGAAGTCAGCAGTAAATTGATGAYTTACCAAAAAATCTGGCTCACGGTTTTGACAAATTTACAGTAGGTCACACCCATCAACGTGTGATTACTGAGCAATGTGCTTGAAATAAGACAAATACTGAAGGTTAAAGGGAAGACAGAAATGGGAATCAGATGGATTTTTAATGTAAAAAYGAGACCTCCTTAATCCTTCAGTATTTTCACAGAGTCACAGAATCTCCCGAGCTGAAAGGGACCCACAAGGATCATTGATCCCAACCCCTGGCCCTGCCCAGGCATCCCAACAATCCCGCCCTGTGCATCCCTGGGAGCGCTGTCCAAACGCTCCTGGAGCTCTGGCAGCCTCGGGGCCGTGACCATTCCCTGGGGAGCCTGTTCAGTGCCCACCACCCTCTGGGAGAAGAACCTTTCCCTGATCTCCAGCCTGACCCTGCCCTGGCCCAGCTCCAGCTATTCCTGGGTCCTGTCCCTGTTCCAGGGAGCAGAGATCGGAGCTGCCCCTCGGGAGGGGTTTCAGACCCTGATGAGGTTTGACCTCAGCCTCCTCCTCTTTGTCCTGATGATGAGAAGTGAAACCTGCATCTAGTACCACATGGGATAAAGGGATTTGAATGCCATGTAATCCCAGGTTAATTGATTTTAGATGGCTGTAGAATAGCACCCAGTTATAAGGAAGTTTCGACCAGTGCTTAACAACATTTTGTCACACTTCCTAATGTTTTGATTTTTTAAAAAATATCTCRAATTTTTGAAGTGGAAAATGGCAAAACAATAGCTGTATGGGGGCCTGCTATTTGCATCTCAGTGGTTTTGGTGTTCAGGAGAGGATGGAGAGAGAGAGGYAGAGGTGGGTCAGAGTGGGCTGCTACTGACTTTGAGTCATAAATGTGCTTTCTTTCTGCAGTCAAGATCTGTTAAGACATTGTTTTTCCATTGGCTGAAATAAAGACTTAGAAAAACTATTTCAGGCTCATTTCACAGCAAACAGAGGAAACCAGAGATGAAATCAGGTCAGTAAGTTTTGTAAAATAAGTAAYGGGTCAGTATGTAATTTTTCAGTTCTTTTTAAGAGGATAAGGCAACGACACACAATTTGCATTGTACTGAAGGAGGCAAGACCAGGCTGGAAGTGTAAGTCAGAAAAGAACAGCAGAAAAATATTTTATCTGGTTAACAAATAGGGTGCAGTTTCAAAGGAAACAAAAGAAAGATTTCAAGAAAAATGTATTTTCAGTTGTCTGGGATGTTATGAAATTAAGAAATCCAGACTTTTTGGGTCTGTTCTCTCCATCTATAGACCTGTACATACTTTGGTCTGCATTGCTCTGGCTCCTAAATTTTTTCTTCCCACATGGGAATGAGTTGGATATCATTACTGAAAACTGCTGGATATTTCTTTTGAATCGAAGTAAAAGCACTTTCTTCCTAAAATGGGGCAGCATCCATTAATGAAGGCATTTTCATGTGCCGTGTTTCCCGTTGATGTATTTGTGAGCACGGAGTTAAGGGGAAGTGTTACACTCTCAGGTAGCTAAGGGGCACATCTATGATTGTTTTATTTGTATGATGCTTATATTTCTTTTTCTTGAGTCATGCAGAATGTCTTTTCTACCTGTTTTTGCAGAAACAAGGGACTTATGGTATTTTATCCTTTCATCACAAACCTCTTCTTGTTGTACTTCTACTGCAATCTGCTTTTATTTTTTTTGATCTGACACCATTTTGCTGTTAATTACTTCAGTGGTTTGTAAATCTGAGCACTTCATCTTCCATGTCAATACTAAACACATGTTGTATGCAATAATTTTTCCAGGGAAAAAGGAAACTTGGTTTGCAGTAACATCCTGTGGGCTGCATTCCCATCGAAAATATGCCTGGGAAAAGCACAGCTTCACAGAATCACTAAGGTTGGAAAAGACATCCAAGATCATCATGTCTGAATCCCTGATCGGATCATTTAGAAGAAGAAATTCTTCCCTGTGAGGGTGGTGGGGCCCTGGCACAGGTTGCCCAGAGAAGCTGTGGCTGCCCCATCCCTGGAAGTGTCCAAGGCCAGGTTGGACAGGGCTTGGAGCAACCTGGGATAGTGGGAGGTGTCCCTGCCCATGGCAGGGGTGGGACTGGATGGGCTTTAAGGTCCTTCCAACCCAAACTATTCCAGGATTCTTTGATTCTGTGATTTGCCTCAAACATTTTTCCGGTAGTACAAGTCTAAGTTCCTGGAACAGGATGAGTACTGGACAGGAGTTTCTTTGGATACTTTTGGTTTTGCTCTCTCTGTCTATAAACATGTGCTTTGGCCTGTGTGCTTGCATTTTTTGTGTTATTTGGCAAGATGATGTTCTTTTTACGTTCTTTTTCTAAAAGAAAGAACTACAGGTGATAGTAAATGGATATTGTATTTGATCTAACCTCTGCCTCTTTAAAGCAGAGCCTCAGTTTGCATTCTTAATCCCAAATTTCCATTTATTAATAATTTAAAAATATAAATTTGCCACATCAAAATGGAAAAAACACCAAAACTTAAACCAAAAGACATGATGCAGAGAAAACAACTTAAGGAAATGCAGAGCAGTTGCAATTAGTATTGACCTGAAGTTGAATAAAGCCAGCAAAAGACTGGAAAATCTATTCAGCTTTTCTCCAAAATGTAATGTCTTCCATCTTTGCAAATATTGAATTAAAAAATATTTTGATCAGCAAGTCTTGGGCTAATATTGCACTTCAAGGCTTGCAGGAGCTGGACACCTGTTAGGATTTGGCCTGRGTTTTGTTCTGGGCCGCTGGGTGGGGTTTTAATAAGAAAGAATCATTAAAGCAGATCTTGTTTCAAACCTTAAGACTGAGCTGATCATGGATTACAAACACGGTGTGAGGGCAGGCTCAGCTTTATCTGCTGAACTCATGGAAGGCTCCAGAAGGCRACAAACCATGCTGGGGTGGGACCGGGTGAGGGGCTGTCCACAACTGGCCTCAATTTCTACACAAAGCTGCTGAAGGTAGGTTAGAAGCAATTGATTTTCCAGGTATTTAATTCAAACCAGGATTTTAAGTTTGGTTTCTTATTTATAGAATCAGAAGTCCCAGCCTGTGGCTGTCTGGATTGTGATGGAGATGAAAGTTGCTGAGAGGGCAAAGAAACAGAATATTTAGATTTTGCTGCAGATGCAATAGAGTTACATGTCCTTAAAAAATATGAGAGGCAGAGAGAAGGACTAAAGCTTGTTAGCTTGCACTGAAGACTGACTAAAAAAACCCCAGAGTGAGTTTCACGAACAATTAACTGTAACACTTCTGTAAATTTAGAAGAGCTCCTGCCATATTCAAGCAATTTTAGTAAACCCAATTTAACTCCATGTTCTTTTTGTTTTGAACTTGCCTCCCATCATTACTGATTATCCAGATTTTTGTGCCTGCACCAGAGTTTCTCACTGGTCTGYTCCTCTTACACAATTAGCCATTTTACTATATCTTGTATTATAGCAATCCATAGTATCTTCTGCTCTGGAATGKAATCTCACCCCTGCACAACAGATCTCCTGCTGAAGTCAGTGACACAAACTGAATTTAGCAGCAGTAGGTTCATTATAAAATGAAGCCAACAGACAGAAAGGGTTCCAATAGAAGTATAAGTCTACAATTAAAGTACATAGTAGAAGCACATGGCACTTATTGGTACAGACTACTAAAATGTACTTTTTTGTGTGATGTAGGAGGAAGTTCTGCCAAGCTCTGAGTAACTTGTCCTCCATTAGTGCAGGCTAATGACAGTGGATTAATTTTGTTTATTGCTATTCTTTTCTTATTMTTTTTTTAACTACTATTCTAAATTCATGCATGTGTTTTTCACAGTGTGTCTGTGAAATCTAAAGGAGTGAAGTTTTCTTCCTGGAGCTCATTTAAAAAGAATACTATGTCTTAGACATATCATAAAAATATTTTGGCCCATAGCATTAAAACTTAAAAATATTTAGGTCTTGGTGAATTCCCTTTTGACCTGTCCAAAAATGGGCTGTGAGGCTGCACCAGGAGTCTCTAAATGATKCCTGAGCTGAACAGAGCAGCACGGAGCTGTGTTTTATCTGAAACCTTGTCCAAGCCCTCTGTTTCAGTAAAAGGAATGATTGTCATTAATAAAAAGCTTCCTTGGGGTTCAGTTGATTTGGATCAAACTGTAGTGACTTCTACATAATGAAATATTTGTGTGCTGATACAGCACCCAATGACTTTGGTCATCTGTAATGTTGGCAGGTGTTCCACACTGACTTCGTGTTTTCAGAGCAGGATGGAAAGTTCTGTGTCAGCAAAATGTCCAGTTCTTGAGTCAGGATGGAGCAACACTAAAAATACAAAGTATSTACAAATTTAAAATAAATGAAAATGCATTTGCGTATATGATAAGTGGSAGGATGAATACTTTGGGTTTTAATRTTTCATTATATTTTTATGCATCGCAAATCCCAAAATCTCAAGTTTTTCATCCCCATGTAACCCAAGAAGAATATTTGCTCAAATCTTGTTTTAAGATAAGATATTGTTTTCAGATAAGCTGCTTCCTTCAGATTTATTGCCACAAGTTTCAAAATTTCCATTATGAATGAGCCATTTGAGTCTTCTGTAATTCCAAGGATTTTATATATAACCAGATATCTSATTAACAGCAGATTTCAGTGACAAGCAAAACAAAGAATTCTCTTACATTTGGTGCTTGTAGGAATTCAAATTGCATAATGGCTCAGTTATTAAATAAAACAACTCGATAAACATTCTTTATCTTGTGAGCAGACCATGCTTCACACRACACCTCTCAAGTCTCCAGGCTGGGGCTGCTTTGCATTTTCTAAGGGTATACCAAGATATAATGATTTTTTATTAAAAATATAGTTCTGAGGCATCATTTGTTGTCATATGATCCGAAATGCCATTTAATGCACCTTAAATATGTTCTATCCACATGCCACTGACACGTACTGTGCTCTTACAGCTCTTTTCTCTACCTGGGACTGAAACTGTCTRTTTAGGGAAGACCTTAGTCCTAAAACATTCAATAAATACAAATGAGTGGAATTTTTTTTGGTCAGTAATGCAGTCAGTTCTTAGTGCACCTAGAGGTGAGATCACAGCCTTTCTGGGGTGCTGCCCAAGTGAGGCAGCCACAATAATCTCAGATTTCAGTGTGTCCAATGGATATAAAAACATGTTTGGAAGGTGYAGAAGAGGGTCAAAATCCTCCTTTCCATTCTTGTAGCATTCTGGAGCAGAAACACAATTATTGCCTCTGATGGACAGACACCTGACGTGGCAGCATTGGAGACTGAATAACAAAAATTAACTATGAAAGTCATTGAGGTTTCCATAGTCTGTAAAAAAAAGAGAGGCAGGAGATGAAAAACCCATTGTAGAGGTCATGGAAATTTCTCCAGAGCATGTCTGCACGATTGTGGATGAAGTGCTGCCTTGTTCTGGTGTCTCAATTGGGATTGAAGCTCAGGGAATTTTTTCTTTTGTTGCTGCGTTTATAAAATTTGGAGCTGTGAAACTGTTCAAATCATGGATATTTTGATTCACTTTGACTACCAGACTGAGCAACTGTGTAGGATGTTCCTCACACTGAGRTGTTAATTAGATTTTGTGCACTGGATTAACTGACCCTGGAGCTGCCATGAGAAGAGGCACCAGCTCAAGGGGATGTTAAACTCACGGTGTTCCAATTCCACCCTATTTTATAGCTTTGTATTGGGGGTGCAGACCTGTCTTACCTGTGTGAGCAGAGATAGTGGAGAACTCTTACACCTGATCCAGAGAAGGGTGATCAAGGCACAAGGACATCCCTCAGGACATCCCTCAGGACATCCATGCCTAAGGACAACAGGAATCCTCCATTCTCCAGAGCAGTGCTCACAGTCTCCTGGCTTTATGAGGTGCCCACAGCAGCTCCAGCAGTGGCAGTGACTGATCTCTTGTGGGATTGAGTCCCTCCCTCTGTTTCTGGGGTCTCCACACGTACYGTGGAGGTGAAATGAGCAGCACCCCAAACCACAGAGGCCAAGCCTCCACRCCAGAACTTCCTCATGTGCTGCATGACTTTAGTTCTCCTCTTTAGCTGTAGGAAAGCACTGGGAATTTCTCAGGAACCCTCTAGTTCTCCAGTASTTACTTAATTCTAGTAGTACTTACGAACTGAGTTTCAACCACTACCAACCCCAAGGCCCCAAGGCCTTCCTGCTTATCCGCCCTGTCCTTTCCAAGAGTGTCTTAGGTTATTCTGCTCCAAATTCTTTATTGTAGCAGAACATCTAGTCCTGTTCCCCCCTCTTTTCCACRTCAGGATAGCTCTGCTTTTTCCCCGTTAGCATTTTCCCGGTGGTTGTAGCACCTTGCCCCATGGATAAGTGTGAGGAGAGGAGTTGGACTTCCCTTCTGTGTGGTCCCTCACGGAGGCTCTGAGTAAACACAGAAGTTGGTCTCCGTGCAMCACTTTGTGAAACTTTCTTTGTGTCCTGCTTTCCATCATATACAAAGCACACCAATAATTCAACATTTTGGGGATTTGCATTTCACTACAATTCATCCATTTGCCATCAAGGACTATAAAAGGAAGAAARACTTGAAATGCAAGCCATGGAGGGCTATAAAAGGAAGAAAGATTTGTATTCCTAATAAAATATTATTGAAAATACTTCTGTTCASTTTAATACAGGAGTAAATTTAATGGAGACTTTGGAGATGTACTAAGATTTCTTACAGTGCCTAAATGAAGCTGGATGACTTTCCATGGGAAATCAGAGGGACAAATGACTTTTTCTTCCTCAATAATTTTTCTTTCACGGCTGTTGCAGATTGCCAAGAACTGGATCACAAAAGATGTGATTTGCCAACCACGAAATGAAGCATCCTTGTACTAAAGAACTCAAAATCAAYGTATTTCAACAAACACATAAGGAAGCAATATGTTATGTTGGTAACATAACAAGATGTTTCTGCTTCTTCCAAAAGTGGAAGTTTTGAGGGAGTTTTTCTCTAAAGAGATGTTAAATTTCTGGAAGTTCTAAAATAAGATATTATTTCAAAAAAAAACCTTTTAAATTTTTACCTATGTGTACACACAAGAAGTTTTCACTAATCAGCTTCTGCAAGATGAGAATTTAATTCCCAGATTTAAAATTTTTATGTTCTCTAGTGGAGCTTTTTATTAGATGGCTTAAATTGTTGCTAGACCACCAAGCAGATAAGTGAATAAACTGGAAATAAAAACTGCTTTGGCTATTTTGAGAAGGAAATCCTGAAAAATGTGGGGTTTCGATTTCCTATTGATTGATAGTGATGTACTTTTTTGRTTTATAATCCAGTTTTATGACTGCTTCCTTTTAAGAAAATGGAAATTTCCTCTCTTGGGTTTCCTTGAAGAATTCTCTTATTGCAATGTCGATGTTCTTTACCTTATACACACTTCAGCTGAGATGTTATTCATAAAATCATCCAAGGGYTGGGCTGGAAGGGACCTTAAAGATCACCATCATCATCATTATCATCTAGTTCTAAATTAGCTTCTGTCTCTGAGTTATGCAGCAGTTTAATGACTACTAAGCTTAGTAAACATTTTGAAAAGGTGCAGAGGGCTGATAGTTTCTTACAAGAGGTATGTTCTGTGTCAGAAGGGAGAGGTGAATGACATTTTTACATGTCTTTGGGACCCRAAAAACTAACATGCTCTTAGTGGTGCAAGTTGGATTTAATATGGGTTGGAATGCTGTAATGCTGTTATACTCCAATGTGGGATCCCAGGAATAGCCTGAAAAGTCATAAAAGTCCCATTGTCTCTCTTGGTCAGAAGGGAAAATGCAAATCAATCAAAGTGGAAATGATTCAGGAGTCGTGGATCTTATCCTGGAGCCTGTCCTGGTGCCAAATGGAGAGGAGTTGTGATGGTGCCTTTTCTATATTATAAAATTCTATATTTTAGGGGAAAAGCTTTGGGGAACTCCTCTCACATCTGAGTTAGCTGAAGCAAATCCCAAGGTCAGAGCTGCTTCTGAGTTCAGCTTCACACCCAACTCTGTCGTGTAGTTTTCAGTTCTTGCCTACCTGGTGTCTAYTGCAGGTTGAACAGTTTAACTAAATATTTCTGAACCTACATCTGCTGTCACATGTCTGGACTTTATTAAGGCTTTTGGGATAATTTCATATGCTCTCTYCATAAACCATTAAATGACAGTAGCATAGAAAATATTCTGGGAGGGGTGCAAACACTCTGGAAATCTAATGTCAGAGAGCAGCTATTGGCAATTTCCTTCAGGGTAGGAGTGGGCCATGCAAAGSTGGTTTACTCTTCATAGTTTTGTTTGGAAATAAAAGAGATTTGTAGAAAAACCACTGGAGACCCRCAAGTGCATTGGAGGACGAGCTCAGAATCGGAAATTGTCTTGACATATGAGTTTTGGTTATTTATTTTGCCTCTACTGAATAGACAAATATTGTTGAATGCCTCATGGCAATCCATGGGCTGAGCCCCAGCCTGCCAAAAACCACTTGTGATTTGCTTCGACTGAATGCGAATCAGCAATGAGTTATTGTTGTGAAAACACAAACATTGCAGTAAAACGGATCAGCAGAAATACAGCCAGTGAGACGTGTGATCCCGTCTTTCCCCTCTGCTTGGCTGTGGAAAGGCAAATACCTTAACTGGGATATCATGACCAGATTTGGATACCAAGCCTCAAAGCGTCCAGTCCAAAGGGCATCAGTGGAAGTGATTAGAAATCCAGAACRCTTAAAGAAGAAAATACTTGAGAGAAAACTGTAACATGAAACATGCAGAAAGCTGCTGCAAGGAAGAAAAGAAATGTATTTTCCATATCTCCAACAGACATAATGAGCTACTGTGGTCTGGAGTTACTGCAGGGAAGAAGGTGAATGTTCTCTGAATAGTGGTTGTTGAAGTCATAAGGGTTGCTGGGGATCTCTACCATCAGAGGTATTTGATGGGAAGTTAGGCATGCATCCATCAGGAATGATGCACGAGAGCTGATCCTACTCAGAGARCTGATCATGGACTGATGCAATGGATTGATAATAAGACTAAGCAATCTCTTGCCATATAGTTCTGTGGTTTTTAAACCAATATAATAATTGGTGATCTTTCATTGCTAAGTTAATATTTACAGTTATGCAACTTCAGCATCTTGGTCTGGGTTGCATCTGGTATAATTCTTTGGGAAAAAAATTATTGCTGAGCAGTATCACACAGCAGAAATTATGCCCTCAGCACACATGGCACAGTGTTGCTCTATTTACCTAGTTGAACATGAAGGAAAATTTAAGTATTTATGTTCATATGTCCTTTTCCTCTTCTGCAAGTGCTAGAAAAGAGGAGAAAAAATATATGAAGTTCCTCAACTAAAAGAACCCAATCATRTGAGTGCACTGCCTGGTTAGCACCAGAGAACCCAGACAGGAAGAGCTTGTCTGCAGACATGACCTCCAGCGTTTGTGAAACACCCACTTATTTCCTTTRGAAATGTTTAGTGTGGATGGGAGTCCTTTATTATAGTGAAATATGAGGATTACCACTGAATTTATTCAATGTTTTTATCTCGGTAATAAGGAGTTTTTTATTCTGTACTGATACAGGCACGGTTCCCAAGAAAGTGAGTTTTGTTGAGGTCAGTCCTAAAAGTTTTAGAAAATAGAAAATTTTTAAAAATYCATTAAGGGTTCTTGGTCTCTCTAACCTTTATTTTGGAGAACAGATTAGCTACCAAACATGTATGATTTGATTCCCTACCCAYGGCAGGGGGGTTAGAATGAGATGGTCTTTAAGGCTCCTTTCAACCCAAACCATTCCATGATTCCATAATTAAAATCTTCCTCTCAATTCACTCTTGTTGTTTCTTGAATGCTCCAGTAACAACTTGTCAGGAATTTGCCGTTGCTGTTGTTTAATGCGTGGGTATGTGCAGGTAACGATGCGATTCAAACTGACATGGGAAAGTTTTCCCTCGCTCAGATTCCGGTTCAGTGAGGTGGATGCACCTCAGACAGCATTAAACACCTGATCTGTGTCCCCAGCAAGGCAGTCAACTGCACAAGAGGTTTGTTATTGCAGACATTCCAAGGTGCATATCACTGCGAGCTGTGGAGGCCTAGCAAACGGGAGTGATATGGAAACAGGAATGTCATTCCATAAGAAGAGAGGCTGGGGCTGAGTGAGGCTCAGTGATGCATCCAAGTGTAATAGAGGGAGGAACACAAATGGGCTCTTTAAGCAAAAGGAGGATCTGGTGACACTGCCTTGCAAAACACATGTGCAAAACTGTGTGTGTTCATTGAAGYCCTGAATGCATTTTGAATGCCTCTGGCAGCTCTTTTGGGGACAGCAAAGGACATGCAGGACATGAAGCACATCCACTTCCTCATGGAAGAACCTGCTTGCTCRTGGTCTGAGGCACCCTCTCAGTGCAGGGCATTGGTGCTGCAGTGGGGGAAAACCTTGACAGGTCTTGACACGACACCTGTGCTGATCACCTGAATTCTGCTGCATCTGATCCCACCTTTGGTAACAGATTGCAAATGCCAGGAGCACATCTGTGAGACACCCTACAGTTCAATAGTTAGTTTATGCATGTACATCTCTGATCTCTCAGGTTTTCAATATTTATTTGGGTTCAATTATAATCTTACTTTTACTTCTACTTATATATTGACATAAACTGGGAATTGGAAAAGACTTGCAGTTTAGAATGTGTGTGTTTAGAACACATTAGAGGAGTTGGAGTATCAAGTATCCATTTGCATATCCAAAGGTTGTCAGGTGCATGCAAGGAACATTTGCATCTTTACTTTGATATTTGATATGTTAAATATCAAACTCAGTTATACTTTCAGCATCCTCTAAAAGTATATTTGGGTTATACTTGTCCAGGTAGGACAATGTTTTAAGCACCAATATCAAGAGGCACAGAATCATAAAGTCATGGAACGGTTTGTGTTAGAAGGGACCTGAAAGCCCATCTCATTCCACCCCCTGCCATGGATAGGGACACCTTCCACTATCCCAGGTTGCTCCAAGCCCTGTCCAGCCTGGCCTGGAACACTTCCAGGGATTATCTGACTATTGCTCTCTATTTCCCCAAGGTGCTATTTAGAGTGAGTTACTCGTAGCCCTTAGACTCGGTCAGCACCAACCTGCTTCCCGTATGCCAAAGCTGGTACTGCCACCACTGACCTGTTCCTGAGGGGAGCAGCAACGGGAACGAGTCACCACGATTGCTGGCAGCATCACCATGTTTCTGGGCGAGCTCCAAAGCAAACACTCTCTTGTTGAAGAGATGAGGCTCCTCAGGGCGATGCTCTTCTTGGCAGGTCCTCGAGCTCGCCGTGAGCGGCGGGTGCGGATGCAGCCCTGCCTGGTTATTCTCATGCTGCCCCAGAATTCCTACAGCAGCACTGGCCCCAGGAACAGAGGTGAAAGGGCTTCGTTTAGCTTGTTAATCAACTTCTAGATGGGCCAAACAGTGAACCGGAGTCGTCTCCAGAGCGACAGAGGGATGTGTGTAAACAACACTCTCTCAGYAGGTTTTTGTTGTGGGAACTCCTGCCTGCTCTGTTTGCTTTCTGAGAATAGGCAATGAGGTGTGAAAATTCAACAAACTAGGAAACTTACATAAAATAATCCAACTTTTTGTTTCTGGGAAAATTTTGAGTTTATTGTTTTTAGCATGGTACAAGAAGATATTCCAAGGACTATGCACATCTGACTAATGTATTTTGCATGAGAAAGCTTTCAAGAAACTGCTCTAGAAGTTATTTGACAGTAAATAATATGTTCACAGACAGTTTTAAAATGGAAAGAAGTACTAAATGCATGGAATAGATTATTCATTAGCCATTACCTACTTCTATTAGGTGACTGCTGGTAATTCCCATTAAAGTTCTGGATTTCTCAGGCAGGCCTGGCAAGCTTCCTCGTTGTACTTGGTTAATGGAGTTAATTGCATTGCCTGTTCTCTGGTTTGTTTTCCAGGGTGCATAAATACCTCTGGTTTTAAAGGCAATATTGAGGTAAACATTTGTGCTGCTATTAAATACCATTGTGGCACAAGAGAAATACTTCACACTTTAGCACTGGCCATCTGTGGACTTGAGRTTTTCTCTTTTTTTGGGTTGATTATGCTTCAGAGCACAGACTTGCTGAGTGATAACTCTTGAAATAAGTCCATCTGCATGGTTGGGCTTACCCTACTCTCCACCRTATACCCAGCCCCGGGGGGGTTTAGGTTTTCTTCTTTTTTTTGTCCAAATAAGTACCCAGCCTCTGGACAGGTGTCCATAGTGGAGCTGTCTCCGCTCCCAGCCGCTCCCAGAAGCTCTCCAGGTTGGTACTGGCAGGTTCTCAGCCAGGCTTTTGTTGCAGAGATAGAATCACAGATTCACCCATGTGAACAAGACCTGTAAGAGCATTGAGTCCAACCACAGCTGGATGGTTTAGTGCTGCATCTCTATTAAGTTTAACAAGTAGATCACAGACCTTAAGATACTTCTTGTAATTTTTAAACTGTTTTGGCATTCTTCGTGCGACCATAGAGATGTATCTTTTCATCATGCTTGTAGCCTGGTTGATCACTGCAGGTTCACATTGATTTAGAGGAGCCTTAAGAGACTGTATAGACCATCTGCTCCAGGGACTGGACCAGGGGCTTTTGTGGCTACTCAATGTGTCAGCCAGGTGGCTTTTTAAGTGATCTTTTTTTGCCRTCATCTTTTCTGCCTAACTGAGCTTTGTACTGGACTCTTGGATTTGTAAGGTGGACTTATTTAACTGGACTAAACAGCACGGGTAGCTGCCCACGTCCAGCGTGTTAAAGAGTCTAAAAATTTCTCATGAAGAGGCTGGGAAGTGCAGGGCATTCTTACTCCAGTATTTTGCTGTGAGGAAAAAGTCCCTTATCCATCCGTGATGGAAAGGAGATGGAGGAAGAGAGGCTAAGAATATGATAGTAGCCAGACAGAGCTGCTCTGCAGACCATATCAAATTGGGCATCAGGAAAGCATCAGGAAAATGTAGCTTGTTCTTTGTGGTTATAAGCTACAGTGCTAAAAAGTGATTTTTGTTATTCATTACAACCATGTTTAGATTTCTTGTGGTGGCTTTTTGAAAGGATATTTCATTGTATTTATGAGACAGATGTAATTACAAGAAAACTGGGTTTCTTGTGTCAAAACTGCCAGTGAATATCCCTGAATGGAAGGCTTGCAAGTGCTTGCATYGTTACAAGGGTTTGTGGACAAACATCCATGGGATTTTTTTTCCCTTTTCTTCTTCTTTTGAACTACATAATGGTGAGGGAAAAAGACATTAATTGRAGTTGTGAGATGAAGATGTGTGTGGACAGTGCAAGTTCTGGATCCCTCTGTTCATCGACTTCTACCTCTGACTTTGGCAGAGCCTCATCCTGTGTATGTTGGGGCTCTGGGGATGATATTGTCAAGACTTCTTTGGCTCTTTTGGCATGGTCAGAAAGTCCGCTGGCAGTGTATTGCCATTTATTTCAAAAAAATGTGGGGGTGGGGAAGACTTTTGGGGGGCAATGTTGGCATGACCTGAGTAGAGTAACAGAGGCCACAAAAATAAATAAAGGCTCCATCCTGATGGTTACCACTCCAGTTGGGATAACCTCCAGAGAAGGAGAAATGGGCGTGAGGAGGTGACACCACTGTGTGAAGTTGTCTCTGCTATTTAAAGGGGCTTAATGCACCTTGAAAACAGATTATTTTATAAATCCCGCATTTCTTGTCTCTCTGGAATGTTCCTCTCTTACCCAACTGTTTCAGGTGACCTGAGTGAGTACCAAGGGAGCTGCAGAATTGAGACAAGAGCTCAGTACCAGAACGTGCTGAGACTCCTTAAGTCCCACTAAAGTTATTCCATGACTTGATCTCACCATCCAGGCACATTTGCTCATTAGGATTAGAAGCAAAAAAATCACACCGTATGTCTGGTTAATAGGATTGGGGTATTTTTGTCCCCAGTACCATCCACACAGACACCCCATTAGGGGTGGCAGAAAGAGCTGTAGTGGCTGTGCCTTGATTAAAGCTCCTGGCACCAAGAGTGGCACAAGCCTGTGGGATTTATTACCGTCCGTGTGGATCCTGTTTGTTTTTTCCTATGGAAATCCAAGTTTATACAAAGGCCATCAGATGGAACCTGCACGCCTTTATTATTACTAATAGTGGCTGGGAGTGCAGATCCAAATGATGCATAACATTTTTTTTAAAGTAAACCATAAGCCAAGTTAAATGAACTTTAAAAGTGAACATGATTCATAACAGATACCATTTTAAAACTGACCAGACACAGCAAATGTAAATTCTGTCCTTTTAACTGTAAAATGTTTAAGCTTATTTGCAAAAGAGTTTGAAAAATTAAAACCATACCTTCTCTGTGTTTCTCCAGCCATGGAGAAACATCAGAGTTTGCATTTGAAAGGAGAGCAATACAAACTGTAGAGACAGGCTGGATGTCTACTTGAATTATCCTGCTTGTTGAGGGGAAGTCTTAAACTGATGATCACATATAATCTGTAATGTATTAAAAGCATATTCTTTATTGGAGTCCCCATATTACATTTCAAATACATTTCCATGGAATGTTTCAAAATGTCATTTAAAATTATTTCTATTTTCATTGAAATGGCATGTGTCCCCTCAACACTCATCTAGAACTTTATTATTATGATTCTTTGGACAGTTTAAAGACATGAGATCACTTTTTGTGGTTTTGTGTGCCTCCCACTACCTCTGTTCCTGCTTCAGTGCTAATGCCAGCTCCACGTCCCCCCAACAGTTTAGCTCCAGCTTCTTGGCCTGCGTAGGTTCTGTTTCAATTGATCAGAGGTTTGGCTAAGTTAAATATTTAGGCAATATATAATAACTGTATCTCAAACAAACACTTATTGTAACAATCACTTGCAGTGCTTGCTATGGTTAAGAAACAGAGTTCTGGCTTCCATTCTAGCCCCTCTTTTTCAACTGTGTTTTGTTTTAGTGGTTTTTTTCATACCCCTGGAGTGATTTCTGTCACCTGGAGGATGATTTTTCAACAAGAGGGATTTTGAAGAAGTTGTGTCTCGAAAAGCTAGAAGTTAACAAAGTATTTATAAGTGCAGCTAAACTAGAACCTTAAATATGTTACAGAATTATCCTGAGTGTTTATAGTCTAGCRGCAAAACTGAGTTTTATGTCTACATCAAAAACAACCTGTGAGAAACATGAATTTTCAGCACTGAAGATTGGCCAGGAGTGGGAGCTGGACTGGTGCTGCTTGGAGTCAGAGGRGTTGCAAGATGTCATTAAAGCACTYGAAGTTCAAGGACTGCTGTGCTGGAGACTTCAAGAAAACTTCACCTCAACTTGAGCCTGTGTTTCTTGACTTGACTTATTCATCTGACTTAGCACACCTGAGACACCTAAAAAAGAAGGTCACARGGCCATGGGAAACGTCCTGTGCCGATTTTCCTCCACTCCTCTTTCACTCAGGACAGTGGAATTCAGTGGAAACATCCCACATATGTAATCAAGAAAGAGAAGCAGCTGCAAAACAGAATTCTAACCATCAATAGATTTAAACCACTGCTCTTTTGAGTGAGTTTTCTGGGATTGCCTGAAGATTGTCTTGAGACAATCACTTAAATCCAACTCCAACAGCTTTTGTTAAATTACATGATTCAAGCAGTAGTTTGTGGACATGTGTGTGCTTAAACTTCATGTTTTATTTACAATTGACAGCTTTGGGAGAGTTCCTAAAGYTGTTTCCTGGTAACTGATGGGTGCTCGGATACTTCAAGAAGGAGGGAAAAACTTCATCTTGAACAGCTTATTAAAAAAGGAACTTTCTGATCCTAAAAGTGCTAAAAAAGAACAACAGGTATATGGATCCTTCTGTCTATTTGTTCCGAAAACAAACTTCTGCAACTTGAGAGCTCAGCCCTGTGTGTGCTGCACTCCCAGCCAGTAAACTGAGCCCTTGAAGACAAGCTGGGAAGTAAGTTCCTTATCTTCCTGTGATGGTGAGCCTTGTGGTGTGGCTTTCTCCAGCCAGATAAAACTAAAAAAATTCTTGCTAATTAATAAATAAATTAATAAATAATAAATCAAATTACCTATATGAGTAATATCAAAGTTACCTGGTCTAGTTGAAGATATCCCTGCTCATTGCAGGGAGAGTCAGACTAGAYGGCCTTTAAAATGTCYCTTCCAACCCAAACTATTCTATGATTCTACAATCCTGTGATTTTGTTCTTTAATTTTTGTGCATGTTTAGTTATGAAAGAGAGAGATTACATTTAGGGTTTTTAGTCATGTCTCCACTCCCAGGGGTGTAACATCCATCCAAGGTGGCAGAGCTGGAAAGACTCAGACTTGCTGAGATTTCTGCACGTGTAAAATGGTCAATACATCTCAGGCTTCTGAGACCTTCTACTTTTCATTAATTTAGCTTGTATTTCTTGTATTTCAGCATGCCACCTCAGGTGTTTTTTCCCAAGGAACCTTTGTTCCAGATCATCTGACTGTTTCAGGAGCACTTGAACAAGAAGAAAAACACGACAGTCAATTAAAAAACAATTTTTTTGCTCTGGGATCATTAATCAAATGCACAAGCAGTCCCAGCACTGACACCTGGCAGGGTTAATGTTTAAGACCTGTGGCAATTATAGTTCCCCTGAAAATCGCTTGGCCAGCAAGTCACATAAAAGCCTGTGATTATGAAGGAAATGGGAATTAGCAGAAAAAAATTAGGGAAACCAGTTGAAATACATTGGTAGCAAGGAAGGCAGAGAAAAATCTGACTGATTGGAGCTCCCCTGGGGAGAAGAAACAGGGTCTAAGGGTCACTCCTTCACTGAATTAGTAGTGTCTGTCATGTGAAACCAAAATAAAGCAGGATCAGAAGTAAAAGATTTTCTGTGCAGAAATTGGACTCTGTTCTCTTGCACCTACAACCCAGGGAGGCCAAGTGCAATTAGTGGGCTGATTTTTTACTATCCTAATTCAGCCATAATTCTTTTCTGTCAGATATCTATTTCTTGGTAAAGAACCTGATGCCCAGAGATTTGACACACAGACATTTTCAGCAGTGAACAATTCGAAGATTACACGCAGCCATCGTTCCCATCAGCTCCTTGTCCAGTGCCTCCTCTGATTTGCGTCTTTGCACTCCCCCAAAGTGACACAGCTGGAGTAAACTCAGCTGAAATGAAAACTCCTGTGGTTAGASCAGACTGCAGTGCATGTGTTTTCCCTCACTGGAGAACATTAGCTGGGTGCTTTTTGAGCCAGATGCAATGGTACCTGCAGAAAAAATCTGGCGAGTAAACAGTAGTTTAAACAAAGAGCATTGACTATTTGGAGCCAATTTATTTAATATCAACTGCAACAAAATCATTAGGACAACTGAAAAAATTCCTCATTCCAAGCATGGGTCCACAATCTTAGTTTTATGAGCTTAATTTAGTGTTAGGAAAATATYGAGAGATAAAGAGTTGCCTCGCTTCCTGCTTGGCCAAAATTTCAGCGTTTCACCTGAAAGTATTTCCCTGCTGGGTCCATGAAATGGGCGATTCCTTGTGTGCTCTGTTACAAACATTTCAGCTACCTCACAGGGCTGGAAAGCATGAGTAGCCTTTGATTTAGTGCTAAATTACTTGGACTTGTGGCATACTCCAAAGAGCAAGTAATTAATTTCAAATTGTAGGACCAATTCAGTAGTGATGGAGAAAACAATTGATGAAAATGCTGAGCTGTGGTAAATGAAACATCGAAAAAGATCTGAGACAGTGCCAAATTACTGGGGAAATGCTGGAGTTTAGGTCCAAACCACATTCAGTRCTGCAGGATGGAAAGTTGCTTTAAGGAGAACAAACATCAGTAGAGCAGAAACTACCGAAAACCATCAAAAGACAACCCAGGTATTTGAAAAGGCAACAAAGTAAAAGAAGATTTAAAGTTAGTTTCGGATCTTGATTTTTTGCTCTTCCATAACTGCTTTTCASCATTTCTTTGTTTTCCATGGGTACTAACTGCCTTATAGCTTGCATTCAGTTTTACTGTGAAAGYGCCAATAAAACAAGCTGTGGCCATTGCCAGTCATTTCTAGTGAAAGATCTTTGCTTTATCAGAAAAACAAAATTAATCGGCCAACCTGTACCTTAGGTTAATACTTCTTACTTACTTACAAAAGTTAATGGCTGACCTTTTTAAAAGRCATCTACAAGTCAATCTTTGTGAAGTACAGCATAATAGAAATAGTAATAATAATACTTGCTGACATTCTATAATACCATTCATCAACGTGCTCATAACTTTACATCATACTGGATGTGTTTAAGCACAACTGTTTATTAATTGTTATAACTATTGCTTATTAATTCTTATAAATGGCAGATTAAACCACCTCCAATATTACTTTGGTAATCTTACTTCATATTGCCATGTCTACAAAGTCATCTAAAATTATGGTAAGTCTGGAATCCTTTTCATCTTTTAACTCCAGGTTTTGTTAACACCTATGTTGGTTGAAATGGAATGTTCTGAGCCAGTTGCTACCAATGAGTAATACTGATCAGAGTTTTAACAGGGTGGCAAACTGTTTCAAAGAAGGCACCTCTGTTATATTAACATTTTCCAGTATGGCAGTGTACTTTAGACTTGGATACTCTTGWAAAAAAGAGGGATTATGGCACAGAGATGTGACTGCTCCATCCTGGAAGTGTCCAAGGCCGGGTTGGATGGGACTTGGAGCAACCTGGGATAGTGGAAGCTGTCCCTGCCCATGGCAGGGGTGGGACTGGATGGACTTTAAGGTCTCTTCCAACCCAAACCATTCATGATCCTGTGAAATGGTTCGCTTTGACCACAGGCAATACACAGTAAAAATTAGGATGGAAAGAAGAGATGGTTGTGCAGTCTAAATGAAAATACAGCAGAGGTTTTCTGTTTCCCAAAGGAAAATAATTATTCTTATTGTTCATAATAATTAAAATAGAACCAACTTTTTTAAATTGTGAAGTTAGTTTTTGTAAAGCTGAGTTAACAGAGTAGGGAGGATTCCTGGAAGATGTTCCCGGGTAGAATATCCACCCTGGGAAGAGGAGGTGACTGTGGTGGCCAGTCCTGTCCTCATGGTCTCCCTCTGCTCTGCACATGGAGAAGCTTTACGGCACTCCTTAATGTCCCAATTCTTCAACCTCTCAGTGTGCTCAGCACTGTGTCCTTGAGGTCAGTGGGATCGCTGCCTTCTCAGGATAAGCATGTTCTTTATATCCATGTAAAGTTACATTTCAAGATCACAGAGAAAAGTGGTATCACTTCAGTGGCAGGGGCAGTAAGAAACAACTTCTCGAAGTGTTTAAACATGGCCTTGAAATAAATCCTGCTTCCAAACCAAAGGCAAAGGGCGATGGAAATGAGGAAGAAGGTCTGTCTGTACAACAGCTTTGTTAGGTCCTGAGTAAGGAAGGACCACTTGACATCCTTCAGACTCTCAGAGCCCATTCCCCTGAGGGGGGGAACTGGGCAAGGAATGGCAACTGGGAGGAAAAGGTAAAGAACATACCGAGAAAAGTGTCTGGGAAGTGGTGGTGATGTAAGGGGATTTTCTGGCTTTTCAAAATGGTTAATAGATTTAAAATAGTGGCCTGGTAGTGCAATTGGTGCTAAAATCCTCATGTTCCAACTGCAGAAATATATGGATGTTTATATACTAAGACAATATGTTGTATTATGCATTATGAAAAATATGAATCAATGCAAGAAGACATTTAAATTAACCCCAAATTGGCTATCTTCTTGTATATTTAAAACATCTGGTCTAGAACAATGCCATATTCTGCATTTTGTGTATCTCAACATGCAGCCTGTTTTTCACATTTCAACTGAGTACCTTTCCAGTAAGTACAGTTCATTCTGGAAGGAGAACTTGCTTGGGAGTTTTTTCCCCTATTTATTATTCCCTATTACTAATAGGAGGCAAATGGACTTTGGACCAGGCCCTGTAAGAACTGACCCTATTTTCTGATATATTATTTAGCAATTTATTATTGCTAAAATGACAGTAGTGCTTATTATTGCTAAAATGACATGTGTAGACTTAAACAGCAGGTAAAATATTCACAAAAAAGAAAACTATTTTAATCGAGATCTTTCTTTTTCTGAGTCTTTCATGCTTCAGTACAAATGTGTCAACTGACTTCATATATCACTTTATTAGACAAAATACAGATAGCAAACTGATAATGACAATGGAATAAAAATAACAAATCCTTTATATTAACTGCATTGAGTCCTACATGATTTAATACTTAAGTATTGCTTCCAGTCTTTAATTTCCATGATATTTCTGCTGGAATCTTGTTTGCTTTTCAAATGCATTGTTGAGCTTTATGTTGATATCTGTTCCAGATGTTTTCAAGTTCTGCTAATTTGTTTTCCACATGATACCTACTTACAGAACCATTTCACTTGTAGTTATTGCAATTGTATCTGCTAGCTGCATTCCCTTCTGGAGTCACATTTTTCTTCCATCAGGATAGGTTTTCCCACTGCTTCTGCTATTTATTTCTGTATTTCCATTGCAGTGTCCAGGTGCATTTCAAGTCTGGTTCGTGTGCCTGCTGGAGTTTACAGGTTGAGATTTGGAATTGCAAGCAAACTGGTGCATTAGTGCATAGCAGTAGTTCGTCAATTTTGGAAAACAAAATCAAAATTAAACTTTAATTTTAGAAATAGGATAACATAGGCTTTGGTTGTAGCAATCATGTCCAATCTCACTCTATGGATCCAACAAACAGATCTAATATTATTGTAAATTCTGTAAGCAGTTGAGAGGATTTAAACATGCACTTATACACTTTGCTGTACTGTACTCACAGTGTCTTTTGTGGTTGTACAGAATATCTGACCCTTTTCTGATACATTTTAAAGAGGAAAATAAGAAAACAGGATCACAGTATGTGTCCAGATCCACGCACTTCTATCTTCTGGGGCTTTTTAACATCCAAGCCTACACCTGAATTCCAGTTTTGCTATAAAGGAACATCCTCAATGTCTGCTAATACATTTTTCTTTTTTTCCAGGTCTGTCTTTAGCTGTTTGCTTCAGTTTCTTTTTTTCAGGCATCTTTTTGCTCTAAACCATGGAATTATTAACCCCCCTAAAGGGGTGGCAATAATTTAGCCAATGTCAACAGAGAGAATGAAGCTACAACTGGGGACATCATTCACTGAGAAATGTTAAATACACCTGAAAACTTCTGGTGGTTGTGTCCAACTCAGCACCAGCATCCCACTCCCAACACCGATCCYGCAGTTTGTAACCTGCTCCATCTGCACCCCAGGGCACCCAGCTGCCTGTACTGGGCTTTGGGAGGGAGGACCTGAGGAGTCAGGAATGCTGGTTCAGGAAAGCCAGAAGTGATGAAACTCCTGCTCCCAGCTCCCTTGTGTGTGTCCTTGCCTCCCAGCACTTAGGGCCTGTCCTAGGCCGATAACACAGGTGATGGATCAGGAAAAGACCAAGTTGCTAATTTGAAAATTGGTCTTAAAGATAAAATTGCATTGGAGAAACACGTTTAGTAATTAACTGGAGCAGGCAGCAGTTTTTTTGGCACAGCTCAGTGTGGTTTCCGCTTACTGTGGGCTCTGCTAAAGAAAACTTTTCTGTAATTACAGGTTAAGGCAGTGTGCAATGTAAATAACACAAATAAAGCGACCTCTTTTTGTATAGTTTTGAACTCTGTGGGGTCCTGTTATCTGGTATGCAGACAAATCCTAAATCTACTGACATTCTTCTTCAGGAAATTAGTATAGTTAGGTAATGCAAAACTATACATTAAGAGGATATTTGGTTTTATTTACAGAATGATATTTAATTGTATATTCATCTTTAAATGACATTTAGTATTGCTTTCTAAAACAGAAATAATTACAAATAAAAGTAACAGCCGACAGACAGAAATGAAGTCCTTAATAGAGATATGAAATTTAATTAAATCTGTCTGTATGGCAACTCTTTAGGAAAATTTCCAGAAAGAAAATACTTAATTTCTTATTTTATACACACGGTACCTTATATCACTCTTCTGTATGAATACCATCTGTATGTTGAAAAGGGTTATTTGAAGAAAAAATATTTTTAAAGCTCTGTTCTGTAGCTGGTTTGTGTTTTTACCACTCCTTCAGTGGTATTCTTATGAATGAGCTATTGGAACCAGAGGGTTACTCCACACAGTGCAGCCTCACTGCCGAGCACTTCGGGCGGCAGGGATGCACTGCTGCACCTGTACAGGCTCCTGGGACAGCCACGGGCCTCTCCACTGAGGAATCCAGGTATGCAGCCAGGATTAACTCGAAAATGACTCCAAAAACACTTCTTTGATACAGCAAATTCCTGGAAATCTGGTGTGCTCTTTGGAAATTCTCCTCCTCCACTGCGTCCTGGTGAGACCCCACCTGCAGTGCTGTGTCCAGCCCTGTGAGCCCAGTGCAAGAGGGACATGGAGCTGCTGGGAATGAGTCCAGAGGATGGTCCGAGGGCTGGACACCTCTGCCATGGAGACAGGCTGCGAGAGGTGAAGAGGAATCTGTTGAAGCAGCTCAAGTTTAGTTTGGAAGGCTTTGTAGATTTGATCCAGTTTGGAAAAAAAAGTGTTTTAACCAAACATCTTGCTGCTAACCATTTTTTAAAAAAGTAATTCCATTATGCAGCAAAGATTTATAAAAAATCTTACCTCTAACATTTTAACATGTTCTATGTTAAGTTTTTTAGTAAGTGCTTACTTCACACATCCAATTCCTAAATCTTCATAAGATAGGAACAAAATCATGTACTACAATGTTTTTCAAGTAGAAAACTTTTACATTAAGAATGACAAACCCATATTTAATTTTGAAAATAACCTGGATACTTGACTTTTTTCAGTTATGTAATAATATTTTTCTTACATGTAAATAATTGTACAGTATTTATACAAACCCCAAGACACCGAGTACTGATCAATTCTTGTAACTACTAAAGAAAGCATTTCACTTCAGGGTTTGCAAAACATTCATAAATYGGCTGGACATAGTCACAAATTGCTTTTCAGTTGTGATCAGCCTTCCCTAATGAATTTGGACTTCCTAAAACTCCTCAAATTGAATTTGTATGCATAATGTTTCTATGAACTTCTCAAATGCTCGCAAATAATTGCACTTGGCAATGGATCCTTTGAAAAAGGATTGTGTTACCTTTTGGAAAAACTCAGCTTGAACTATGCAAACTTATTGGCGAAATACGTAAGGGTCCTACAGAAGATTCTGTTTCTGGAGAATCTTGGCCTTTTTGTACTCAAACCAGCGCCGTAGTTTTTCACTTTGGTGCCTCTCTGCAGCCTGTCCTTGTGAAATTAATGGTGTATTTTTGATTTAGAGAAGTGTGTAAATCACAAGGAAAGTTCTATCACCACCTTTCAGATTCTTTATTATATACTGCTCTTAAGTGAGTTGGACTATATGGAGCTACAGAAAATAACTCATTATCAGCCTTTTCTCTGTTTCAAAGACCGAGCTTTATATTTACGGTACTGCTCTCAAAGTAATATCCTTCTGTGCTGAGATGTCTCAGATTATTCCACTCTGGTACTCTCCTGTTTGTGACTCATTATGTGAATAAAACCAAAAACACTGAAATAACAGAATGGAATAAATTCTGTTACTGTTACTATGCCATCTTTCAGGAGAGCACAGTGTGGTGGTGAGGGTTTGAGAAGAGTGTCTTTCTCACTGACCACCAGTTAGGCTGAGAACTGTCTGCAAGGCATACCCCTCTAATAGACTGGCTTAAAATATACTAGATTAAGTGTTAAATAAATTGGTATTAAATCCTTGCAGTGTGTTTGCCATATGAAGACTGTATCCTCATCTCTGGGGATTAACAAATTCAGTGGCTTAAGGCAGAGACATTTTGTAAATACACCCCATAAATTACACATGGGCCTTTGAGAATACCCCAGACTGTGCCGTGGGATACCCAGCCAGCCAGGGATGGCCAACATGTGGCTTTTCCATTGCCTGTGGACCTGGGGAATGCTCTCAGGTATGTGTCTGAGGCTGGGGCTCCGGCAGCCCATGGGCATGTGCTGCTCTGGGGGCCATCCTAAGTTTCGTTCGGAGTTTTCTGTCCTTGCAACTTTCTTTTTGCCACCATAACAAAAAGCTAAAATCTCTCTTCCTCCCCACGAATCCTGAGGGTCCCTTTCTTCACATGGACCACCTTGATTCTCTCTGTCCACAGCTGGGTGTGCTTTTCCTCCACTGAGTYGCATCATCAAGCATGGTGCCACGACCAACTACATTCACAAAGCAAGAAATGGTTTTTAATATTAAATTGGGAAAGCCTGCACTAATAAAGCAGCATGTCTTTGCCCCCCTCTCTTTTCTAATGTAGCTAAATTCAAATTAATGCTCTCAACTTACTAGATGTTGGCATAACTTACATCATGGATAAATCTCATATTTCCTTCAATGTTGTGATCTGATATACATTGCCACATGCATGTGCTACACATTATGAATAAAGCTTTAAAAAGCCTCCTTTTATAGCTGTTTATGTTATGTGATTGAGTCCTGGTAGAGAGAAAATTTGCCAGGACTAAAGGTTATTACTGGCTGTTCTGCAACTAATATTGCCTAGAACTAAAGCAATTAGGCTTGACAAAATACGAGCTGCTTAAAAAAATGCACTCTTGAAAGTTGGGCTTGTAATGGAACTTGATTTAATACATGCTACTGACGTGGAGATTTTAATTAAAAGAAGGAGAGAAAAATAGCTGCTCTGCTAAGATGGGAATGGAAGGGAGGGTGTTCTGCAGGTGAGCAGAGTGGAGGTTGTTTTGTAGCAAAATGCATCCCCTCAGGGGATGGGGTGGATGATAGAGCAAGGATGGATTCTGAATTGAACAGTAATCATCAACACATAACTGTGAAAAATAACCAGTTTTGTCATTGTATCATTTCCTGCTAAGACACAAGAAATGTTTTGCAGTGGATTACCTTTACTACATATAGCAAACCCCAGAGGTTTAGGCCGTGAATGGCTGCCATGCATCAAGAAGCTCTCATTTSCATGCTTGATTACATGGTTGTCAAAAAGAAGGTGAAAAAAATGCCGTAGGATTGTCCAGAAGATTCTCACTCATCGTTCTGCAAGTGAGCCTTGACTCACRCTTTTAGCTTACACCAGCGGTATCTAAAATACAGATGTGTGAATACTTTTTTCTTTTAATTTCTCTGGCCAACCCCAAAAATTTTGGGCTGAGTTGGATCATTTTGAGTCACTGTGTAATGAAACCTATTTTGTTTTCCCAGCAAAATGAAAGACTAAGCCAAAAAACTGGAAACAAACCAATTCAGAATACTTAGTTCAAAAAATTAATCTGATTATTTTTAGTTTGTATTTAATTTATAATTAAATAAGCCTAGTCTTTAGACATTATGTTGAAACACAAATAGTATTTGAATAAGAACAATTWCCCCCCTCCCCCCTCAGAATTCTGGAGGCTTTTGGTTTAATTTTTGGCATGAACTCTTGCCTGAGTTGGTAATCCTTGTATCTGGCTTGAGTTTTGGAAGGGTTTTGCCAGCTCCATTAACACAACCAAGAGGACGTTCTCGGATTAAGGCATTCCATATTGGTGCTGCTATTCCTTAAATTATATTTTACCAACACTGTTGCTTTGTGTGAGTCTCTCAGTCCTCTAGGATTTAATTTGCAATTGTCAGTCACTGATAAGCTGAGGAAGATGCAGTATTTGTAATTCTCAACCTTTTTCTATACTGAGAAYGAACTAAACAATTGCAATATAGTTGACTTATCTCAGAAGAAGTCTATTTATTAATTTACCCATCAAAAAATTTGTGTGGAAATGGAATTTTTATGTACGCAGTGAGAAGCAAAACTACAACTGAGCATTCACATCAGAAAAAAAAGCAGATATTGAATGTGTGATTAATATGTGATTAATCCAGAACAAAAAATTCCAACAGGATGACTTTTTTCTATGCATCTTTGAGTTTTTATTGTAAATGCCATTCAGCTTAATGACACAAGACTGGCCTGATGGTTAAGAAATTCAAATAAAGCCATAGATGCATCATCAACACACATTAATAAATACTGACCTGGGCAGGACAGCAATGGATCAAAAGCAATGAAAATTGCCTGTACTGCTGACTAAAATGCAAGAGTGGCAGAAGTCTAAAGAGTGACAGAGCCAAGAGGAAGCAGGGGTATCAAAGTGAATCTTGTAGAAGCTTCTCCAAATTTTCTGCTGTGATATTTTGGGATTTTTGATTTCAGTGTTTTTAATCAAATCTAGCTGTTCAACAACAACCACAACAACAACAAAACATCTATATGCTCTTAAATAATCTTGTTGTGAGATGTTTCTAGGAAAAGCTTTATTTACACTGCCTGTCACAATTGCCTACAGAGATTGCCCGTGTAACGACAGACAAATCAGGTTTACTGAAAGTACTTTAAAGTGTTTGACAGACACTTCCAAGAAGTTGGAAGACTGAAAATAATGTGAATGGTTTCACGAGAGGAAGGCCATAGAAAGCCTCAAGGATTTTTTTAATTTAGAATTCCAGCGAAGCATAAAGAGTATAATTATTTGTATTTTGCTGCGTTTTCTAAACTGCATAATACAGTCATTCTTTCACTTCTTAAAGTTGTCATTTTACAGTACGGTTCAGGTCTGCAGTGGTAACATATTTTCCAAAGGTCAGTTTTCCAATTATAATCCAAAATTTGATGTTAATATTTTTTCTTATAGCCATGTTGTAACCGCATTCTGTTAATTTCATAAAGATACCATTTAGCTGAGGTAGGTGGTATTCTGGGCATACGAACAGTCACCTAATGTCAACAGTAAGCAGTAACTGTAACTACTGACTTCCCATCATTTGCAAAAAAATATTTTCCCAAAAATTATAGCATGTAGAACTAGACAGCATCCAAGTCTCTCAGTGGGAAATGACAGAGATTTTCTTATTGCTTTATATATTCCTGAATACTTTTAAGTCTCATTAGATTTTGTAGGCAGCCTTACACACTCTTCAGTTAATATCCGAGATAAACTCGTTTGCCAAGTCCTAAAAACTGAAGTGAGCAGCAACAATTTGGTATTTTTATCTATTCCTTTTCCATCTCCATCAACTGAAACACACCTTCAGAGAGAGTTGACATAAAACCATCRTAGAATTAATTTAGCTCGTGTAAACACTAGAATTGGAATAAAAGATAGTATTTTACTGCTTTACTTAGTGCTGGTTTTCAAGTTCTTGTGTTTTCTTTACATTGTTTGCAATAAACTCGTTATTTACATACTTTGGCATATTTCAACACAAACCTCCACGCTAAATGCTCCAAACCACCAAGGCGCAACCTCAGTCGCCATAGAAAATTCCTTAATTGGCTTTGGGATAAGGAAAGATACCAAAAGCTTTCTTGTTCCCCTCGGTTTACAGCGGGTTTTAAAGCACGAGCTACAAGATCCTGCTCTTTCCCCTTCCCCTGCAGCCAGAGCCCATAAACCGGGCGGGCTGGGCACGGTTCCGCTGGGCGATGGAGCAGCCAAACGCAGCTCCCTCGCTGCGGCCCAGACAAGGGAGAGCTGGGTTTGCATTAATAAAACACACGTCGTGCTTCCCTCGCTAGGAATAAACAGCAGCTCCTGATGCAGCTCCTCAAACACATTCCAGCTGAAAGCCTCACTTTCTTGCAAGCTTTTGGGGAGTTAATATCCAAATATTTGGAGAAGCAAATATTTAAGAGGGAAGGAGGCAGATGAG
Organism: Amblyornis subalaris; assembly: GCA_018881555.1. Taxonomy (NCBI): domain Eukaryota; kingdom Metazoa; phylum Chordata; class Aves; order Passeriformes; family Ptilonorhynchidae; genus Amblyornis; species Amblyornis subalaris. Next base: position 160,967 of record JACAXG010000207.1, read on the forward strand.
AGTTGCCAACCATCTCATAAAGAAGTGGAAAGCACCCAGCTGAACTGGCACTCACCGTGTCAGTTGTGTTGGTCACCCAAAAAAATCACTCAGGAACCTCTAATTGCTTGACTTATTTTTCCAGTTTTGAACCACGCTGATTTTCGGCAGAAAGAATGAGGAACTGTGAGGGGTGGAGAAAGCCTCAGGAATTTTGYCTTTTTGGTCACTTGCTTATGCACATTACAAATGTACCAGAGAAAGCAGCAGGGGAATTTATCTTTACTTGTTCTTCAGGACAGAGAAATACCCCTTGGTTCCTCCATGCTCTGTGTCTGACAGCAGAATTTTCAAGTATGAAATATTTCAAAATAACTCAGTGCTGTCCTTTTGTTTTACCTTTATATAATTTCTTTTAATAATTTCAGTATATTTCTAAATTTCAGGGCAAGGAATTACTTCCTGGAATTCATCTGATATCATCTGATATTTCAGACATAACTAATGTGTGACAAGAAAGTAAGTTTTTTCATCTTGTCCAGTTATTCAGTATTTAAGTTGAAGACTGGGATTTTAAAAGATATATATTTTAAATAGAAATATAAATTAATACTTTTGCAATTATTCTTATTTTTAATACATACTTACAGCAGATTCTTGAGACACTTTTTAGTGAAGAATTACTACTTTCCTCTTTCTTTGTTATATCTTGTATAAATCTGGAGTAATAAAGACTCTGCATGGAAAATGTGGCAAAATAAAATTGAAAATGAAATAAAAATTAAATCCTGAGCTCATTAAAATTAATGAAAAAGCTCAAGTGAAAACACCGCAGCCGGAATTTCACCTTTGGATTATTTGTTTTTAACATTTTTAAAATTCCTTCTCAAAGATACTCTGAAAAACCTGAGCATTTCAGCCAGAAAAGGTTTCCAAACGCTGCGGGAGGACGCAGAACCTGACAAAGAGCAGGAGTTGTTCTGGGTTTCACCTGCGAGAGGTGACCCATTCCCTCGCTAATCGATGGGGCAGCGGTCCGCGGTGCCAGGGGTGAGCGTGCCCCGGACCCCGGAGCCCGAGGGGCGCGGGACGGGCGCTCGGATTCCCCCGGGAGCCGCCCCGGAGCAGACCCCGGCGTGGGGCGGCCGAGCCTCGCCGGGCCCGGGGCACACGGACACACGGACACACGGACACGCGGACACGCGGACACACGGACACGCGGACACACGGACACGCGGACACGCGGACACGCGCGCTCCGCTCCCACAGCAGCGCGCACTGCCACCGGTGACCCGCACCGCGCGCGAACCCAGGCCTGCCCCGGGCGGCGGGAATGTGTTAACCCCCTC
>JACAXG010000207.1:162399-241207 GCA_018881555.1 Amblyornis subalaris
CCTGCCCCGGGCGGCGGGAATGTGTTAACCCCCTCGGCCCTGCCCCGGGCGGCGGGAATGTGTTAACCCCCTCGGCCCTGCCCCGGGCGGCGGGAATGTGTTAACCCCCTCAGCCCTGCCGGGTTCGCTGTCGGGGCTGTGCGTGGCCACAAACCCACCAATGCCACAGCCTGCCACGAGCAGCCCGGTGTTCCAGGTGATCCTCGTGTGGGAGCGCCTTGGTAAGATTATCATCAACACCRAAGTAATGGCATGGCAGTTCAGATTCGTTTTGCTCCTCAAATGGCTTCAGTTCTCATTTTAAACCTGCAGGTAGGCACAGGCTCCTCTCAAGTAATATTAAATTCTTCCTTTTGATATGTACTAGCAAAGCTTCTTCTTATGTGTTTAACACCTTCTGCATTGTGTTCAGTAAACTAATATTTGGCTCAGTAGGGCAAATTCCATTTTACACCRTACTCTGTGTTTTCATTTATCCCACAGCAAAATGAAGGCAAAAAAGTAACTAGCCTGAAATAGTAATTACTGGAACTGAGTCCATCTGGTGCAGGAAAGGGGTGTGGAATTCTTTCATCTGTGCAGTGCATGATAAATCATGCACATAAATGCAGAAATCGTAGATAAAAACATGACTTATTTTAAGAAAGAAATAGTGCATTTCATAGTGAAATATTGAATTTTATGCTTAAAAGCATTTCAGAAAAATAAGTATGAATCAACAATGTGACAGTTAGAGAAATTTTTAAAGGTACCATAACCTACTTTTTCTGTCAGTCCTTCCTAATTTTATGCAGTTTTGTTATAAAGTACAAATTCCATTTAATTTCTGCTGCATATGCAGCTGTGGCTTCCCAAAACTGTTAAGATTTTTGCAAAATAAATTACCAAGAGCTTTCTGCATCGTTGATTTTCAGTCCTCCATGACTGTTAAATGCAATCCTGAGTAAATAAGGTTGAGTAGAGGAGGTTTCTTAAGCATCTAATTTTACACTTCCACTCTCATGATCCCAGAAGTTTGTCTGAGAAGTTGGCACCCGTAGTTTAATTTTAATTTTAATTTTAATTACTTTGCTCATATGACATTATCTCAGCAGCTGTTATCAGCTGTTATCAGACAGCAGAGCTGCCTGAGATAATGTAACTGTAGTGACACTCTAGGGTTAGAATTTCTGAAATGCTTYCTATTGCAAGAATTTGTGTTTAACATGAGGCTTATGGAATTCAGTATTTGTTACAGGCAGGAATTGCCTTTTCMTCCAGTAGGACCTGCCTATGGTTTGAAACAGTGAGTGAGGAAGTAATGGCTGCTCTCTTTACACAGGGAGTCTAATCAYTCAGTGTTAAAATGAGATCTAAACRTTCCCTGATGTGGCAATAAAACTATCCTGGAAGAGGCTCTTCTGCAATGTTTGCAATTTGACAGTGTTATTGGGGTTTTTTTGTCTTTTAGGGTACAGTCATGCATCTGTGTGTCTGAGACCAGGGCAGGTTGTTCTCTGCCTTGATTTCATGCCTGGCTCGGATCAAGCCTGCAAGTGAAGATGGCAGATGGAAGATGAAGATGTTACTGGAAGCAGAGAGCCTTCCTTTACCAAGCCAAACCTGGCAGATAATAGCAGCTCCTGACAGTGGAGCAGTCTCTTGAGACCTCATTAATTCTGCTCTCCAGTTCTCCTACCCCTGAGCCAAGCGTATGTCTGCTCTGCCCTTCCATYGTGTCCCTCCAGCCTTCTCCTGCCCCCTGGTCCCGTGTGTGGGCACCGTCCGGCCAAACCTGGCTCTTGGTGCTGCAGCCAGCCCTGTTCTGCTGGTGCAAGCCCATGCGCTGCCGAGCCAGGCTGCTRTCCTTCTCTGACATCTTCAGGAGTGCTGAGCCATTCCCTGGTGCTGCTCCCGGGGAAGYGCCGTGGCTCCACCGCAGAGTCCGTCCCGGGGCGCAGTTTGGGTTCCTGGCAGAGCTCTGTGGTACCAACTGCGAAGCTGCTGTGGTGGAAATTGCCTGAGCAGGGCTACACAAAGAAAGCTAAATATATGGCTGGGAATACTTTTTTCTCCTTGAAGTTGTGGATTTTAAACATTTGCTGTTAGCTCAGAAAAGGCCCATTGAGGTCTGTCTGCAATATTCAATCCCTGCTCGGTGCCGGTGAGCATTCCCAGCCCAGAAATTTCCATTGAAAAATGGTTTCTCTACTCAAGTTCCTGAAGATGAAGAATCAGAGAAATTCCTGAGGCCAACTTGGTGAGTACTGGCAAGGAGGAATGTTGTCAGGATGGTGTACTCAGACTAAAGTTTTCAAGAACAATTTTTAGGACTAACTGAATTTGAACAAGAGCAAACAGCAATACAGTAAAGATGGCTTTGTTTAATTTCTTGAGTGTGCTAATTAAAAAGAAAACTATGCAATGTCTCTACATTGCTCCCAAATAAAACAACCCTTAGGCAGGTGTTATTTGGGTAGCATTACTTTTTTGATGAAACTTGGCGAAATATTTCCCTTATGTGTCATGTAACTAGATAACCTGATAATTGCTGACAAATAATTAGAAGATATGATAGATAATGTTCAAATAAATATTATAATAAACACTGCAATAAGAATATTATAGTAAAATATAATAAAAACTATACAGTAAGTAAAGATATTTTTTATGTATTTAGCTATGAGAGTTAAAATTAACATGATCAGGGAATATGATCATTTGAACAGTCTGATTTCAACTTACACATAGGAAATGTACCTGTGGGTTTAGCAAGGAATATAATAAAACCCATTATTTTGGGGCAAGAGCTGGTGATCCTTTCTAGAAAGAGGACAGGAGGGCAGGTGTCTCTTCAAATTTCAATAGATTTCARTTTTAATCCTTGATTAACAGTCTTATATTCTAAGTTTTATTAAACATGAGCATTKTACTGGGTTCATTGCAGAAGCATGAAAAGAAATTGAACAGTTTAGAGTAGTTTRTAATCTGCACTAAATTGAGAATCCCTGTGAATAATAAAGACAAGATCCTGCTTGATCTATATGTCACTTTTTAATACTGAAAASAATAGAATGTCTAATGTAGTTAAATTTTTTATGAATATATGAACACATTGCAATAATTACTAATATATTAGTGTAATTAGTCTTATTTATGAATACAATACATGAATCCAGTAGCCACAAATTTTAATTGAATCTGTCCGTTGAACGAAAATTTTTCTGGATGTTGATAGAAGATGTCAGAGCCCTTCCATGACCTTCATTTGTCATCCTCTGCAGAGCACTTTTGGCTGTTTTTGTGTGAAATTGTCAGCTTTGCAACTGAATGTTCTCAAAGTGTTTTGGTACCGTGCTAAGAACAGCAATGCAGAGAAAAGCACCTGGGATCTTGTGCTTTTACAGACTGGTCATTAACTTTTGGCTGTCAGGATACAGATGGCACAGAAACAGGGTACGTTGGCATTTCCCCCCCAAAACACACAGCAAACAAATATCTGACATTGCCAAATCCAGCTGAGAATCACAAACCTGCCTTTGGGTGGGCAAGCGAGAAATACTGCGTATTTTTTTTTCTCTGAAATAACTATGCAGAAAGGCAATTTCTGTTGCACAGAAGCGTGGATCAATATTAGCGTTTTTATTTTACTAAACACAGAACTATAAGACATACACAAGGTAAGATCACACAACAGCTTTACCTACATACAGCACCAACATACATTGGTTGTCCTTTTTTTATTAACATYGTTCTGCACATTTTCTCCCATGAGTTTTACTGTACCAGTCTGGCCGATTTCTTGATGCCCAGAATTTGCCTGTGAAGTGTTTCCTTGCAGCTGTTCCGGGAGACATCTGGATTTGACTGCTGGGCAAGTTTCAGTTATGTTTGCAAAGAACGGCCAAGCAAATCACTGCCACAGCTTCATTTGCAGGGCAACAACGTGCAAAGGAGCTCTCAAAGTCTTGCTAAAACATTTCCTTCATCCACTGGCTTGATGCTAATAGACAGGAGAATGTCTGTAACTAATAATGCCCTCATTTAGAAATTCAGCAGATTCCACAGACATARATTTGAGCCCATTGTGAAAGAGTAATTCATTTGGATTTCCTTCATGGCTGAAAATGAGTCCTTGATTACTGTTCTGGAAGTAACCTGGGAAGCAAAGGCTGCTCCAGCCATTACTGGAGCCATCAGCTGCAGTAACAGCATAATGACAGCCTGCTGGTAGCGTTTCAGAGGGCTTTGCTCAACTTAAGTCCATCCCCATCTGTTTTCCCTGCCGGCTGARTTCCAACGAACGCTGCTAAGCCACAAAACAGTAACACAAGCCCTGTCACTGCAGAGAGCGTCGATTTTGTGTGTCCAACCACTTCTTGACAAGAGAAAGTAGGAACAGACCTGAGTGACTGGAATGAATGAGCATTGCTCCATGTCCTCCTATGCATCCAATTCATTTCAAAGCCATCATTTCTCCATTTCATTGGTGAGTTGCATCGTCACAGGTGTCTTTGCTGAAGTCAGTTGTCCACACAGCAACAGCTTCATGGTCTGTAAAATTTCTTCTCCATGTTCTGTCAGAAATCTTGGATATTGTGGAGGATTGGAGGAGTCCATTCATTTCTGTGAAAACAAAGCATATCCATCAATATGGGGCTGTCAAGCTAATTTGAAGCAAACTCAGCAAAAATTGCAGTGACAATAAAATTGTTTCACGTTGGACTGTTTATAACAGCATTCTATGAGTATGATTTTCTGGTAGTACTGGCTGCTGATGGATTTGACCTTGTGACTAACAGATGAAAAACTCTGCATCTTATTACAAATTGTTGGAGCCATTGAAACTCTCGGGTTTTGTTTGTTTGCTTTAATTGGGACAATTGTAAACATGTTTAGTTCTAGTAGCATWTGAAGAGTCATAGAATCTTTTAGGTTGGAAAAGACCTCTAAGATCKTGGAATCCAACTGTCAACCCAACATTGCTAAAGAAAATTTAACACATTAAACCCAGAATAATTTCTCAATTGATTTAATGGTAGTGATTCCATTTATCCATAAGAYTAAGATCCATATAAAAATGCTAGTGGAAGTACCATGCAACAACATTGGCTGCTCTATGTGCATTATAGTGTTGAATAAACTTTATGCGTAATTTTCTTCCAATAAAAATGTTCTTAAAATAAAAAATAAACATTAAATTCTTTATTGAAGTTACAAACTTTAGCTGAACTGGTAATTGCTTGACACAGCAACTCAATAATATGCTGGATTTTTAAAAAACACCAAAATCTTTCATGAAATCTCCAAGGGAGAGCTAATTACTGCTAAAAATGTTCTGTAAACAGTGAGGTGGGGTGGGTGGAGAGGTGTCCTGTTCCTTCTTGATTTTCTTCTTCAAGATTGAACGATGCATTACAGCCATGCTCCATTAGTCTGACAGACTGTSAGGGCTGCAAGAGCTGAAAATCAGAACTTGAGCCCAGAGAGACTTCCTGTGGTTCTGTGTTAGGTTCTAGGACCTAATTCCAGATCTATAACAATGAAACACCATTTCCACACTCAGAGGGCAAAAGCAGATACACAAACATGGAAGGTTTTTGAGACAGAGGTGGGAGACAGAAGTTGTGCCTTTGTTGTGTCTTGGGGTGTTTTTCCTTTTTTTAAAATGTTCTTCCAAAATGCCAGCACAGTACTATGGATATTTTGTCTCCTCCAAAGCTGGTTGCAGTTGTCCCAAAACCCCCTAAGATCTCACCAGGATAAATCACCAARACATTGTTTAACCAAGTTCGTATTTGCTGACAATCTGGCCCACAAGAAAAAGAAATCTGTGAATGAATTATGCAGTTCCACCAGGGAATAGGAGATGGACTCTTTAGAGCAGCATGTCAGCAGGTGTGCTGCTTAAATTTGCTACTGGTTTCACAGGAAAAAWTATGATTAAATTATGATTAAATTATTAAATTATGTCAGTGTAGTCCCGACCTTGGTTATGAATTAGCTGAAAAAATGCATGGTAGGGGAAACATACGTATTAAGTTTTAGAAAACTTCGAATGGTTTGTCTCCTTTGTCCACAGACAAGTGGAGTTCCTTTGTTTTTAGTAGCTCAGGGAGGGATTTAACGCTGGGAAGAGGCTGCAGGAGGGGTGTGGTGCGAAGGTGCCAAGGGAGGTGGTGCCTCCGACCAGCTCTCTCACTTGGAGAGGCTGTGGTGGTCCCTGAGCTGTGTCCATGGAGCCATGGAAACAGGAGGCTGAAGCGGAGTGCCTTCTGCCTTCCCCTCCCTGTCCCACTCATCCCACAAAAACARGAGAAGTGTCTTGGAGATCATCGCTCATGCCGGGTGTGCAGTAAGGGGAGCGTGGGATGTGTTCTCCCTGCATCCAGYGGATCTGTTGCAAACCAATGCCTCGGATCTTGTTTATGAACTTGGAACGATGTTGTGAGGATTAGAAGGGATTTTGTGGACTTCTCCAAATTAAATTKTTTGGTTCAGCTGCCTTTGCTAAAACTGCTTTAATTCAGGCATATAATATATCCAAAGTTACCACAACATTTGTATTTGGAGTTAATATTATCTCTGCCTATATTAACATCAAGGCTGCTTTAGTTATGCTAGTGAGAATACTTACATTTAATTTAAAAAAAAGTTATAAGAGGTAAATTTTTTGGTTGTATTTTTCTAAAAATAACCTAAAAGTCTCACCCATGCAGTCCTGAAAACAAATCAGGGGTTACTTGATTGGCTTTTAGTCACCACCATATGCTTTTTTCCTTAGCAAAGGGCAGTAGGAAATTATTGCATTACACAAGTGGAATTTAAAATGTTGCTGATGTACTTAAGGATGCTCTTTCCTGAGAAGAATCATTATGTATGACCATGCTCTTTAAAAATGTGATTACAACAGTTGAGCAGATGGTAGACACTTGGGGTCAGCTCTAAGGAGATCTGTATTTACAGTGTATTAATAATGGTTTAAACTTTCTCATAAATAGATGTTGATTAATTTTAAATCCATTTGTAGAAACCTAGCATTGCCAGACTATTTCCTGAAACCACAATACAAAGTATGATAAACACCATCCGTTAATCCAGACTAATGTACTCCACACGTTAAAAAAATTCACTAAAAGGATTAATGTAATTTTTCAAACATGAAAAAAACCAGATTGTATATTTCATATATACTTTGTGTGTTGAATTTTTGACAGTCAACTCTTTTCGCTGATAGAATTATGTATTTTTATCCTTTGCTGTAACATACTTTCAAATAATTTATATTTAATTTTATATTCTGTTTGGGATTTCTTCGCCACTTTGTCACACAGCGTGTTCATTCCACTGAGTGGAAAATAGATTAATCCAATCAGGTGAAACAGCAGGAGGAAAATTTAGGAAAAGCCTATTTTAAAGGCAARGGGACATAATTTTGCTGGAAATAAATAGCATTAAATGGCAAGTCTTAACCTTTGGTATTTTTTAACCCTGTATTCTGGTTTGGGGTCATAAAACAGTCCAGGACCTTTCTACAATTCTGACACCTGCTTGGAAGCTCTGACCTAAAGGTTGTTGGGCAGAAATATCGATCAGTTCATGTCAGTAGGAGTTTGGTCGTGTCTCCAAGGGAGCGAAGAGGCTCAGTGTGCAGRCATCTGAAATCTCTGTGTTCAAGCACACAGAGATATTCACGTGTGCTCATAGACACTCAGACACTGTGGGCAGAGCACATGAATGCACACAGAGAYGTGTGTCTGTCTGTATGTCTGTGCACACAGCGTGCGAGCAAACACTCCTGCTCGGCGACTTTAAATAACTGCCTGAAATTTTAATTTGAAATTAAAACTTCAACCAGCAGCTGATACCACTTTGCAATCCACAAAAGTACAAAAGTCAAATTTGGGGTTTCAACAGGATTATTTTATTTCCTTCATAAAAGTTTACTTAAGAGAGAGATGTTCCTCAATGTAGCAATTGTTAAGCATTGGAGAATTTATAGGCCAAAAAGAAAAAACAAGCTGATCTTCAATAGCTCTGTGAGTTATCAGAGTCTTGAAAGGGTATGAAGTGATATGCTTTAATATTGGAGCTAAARGGTGAACAAATTATGTCAAGATTTCACTTTGACTTGCATTGACAAAGTTTTGTGCATAATTTTTTGCATAAAGGTGTAGAATTCAGTAACTTTTTCTTCATAGAGTTCCCTTCCTTTTCATTGTTCCTTTRTATCTGAAAGATACAAAAAGATACTAGAAATTGGTCTCTGAGCAGTAAATGTAGAAACTACAATTTTTGTCTCAAGCTGTTTTACAAGGGCCATGGAATTGAAGCATCCTTAGCAAGAGCTTTTAAGCAGTGAGAAAATTATTCATTTTTATGTTTGGTTGAAATCTTGTTACTTGTGGACTGACTTTAATGTTCGAAACTCACATGTAAATTTATACCTTAGATCTGTGTTCCTGCTGAAATGGGTAAAACCAAAGACTGAGGGAAAGCTCAAAATGTGTGTAAGTACCGTGACACAGTCCGAAGAACGCAGTCCCAGGAGCCAAAAAAGGTCTAAGAGAGACAGAAAGACTGAACTTCTGTCATGGTGAAGCTGCTGCTTTTACATTGTAAAACATATTAATCCCAATCAGGAAAACAGTGAACACAGGTTTTAAAATCCCACTGAATTCAACATGCTCAAGTCAAACAGGGTGGACTTCAGGCTACACTTATGTCCAGTCTGGTTTTCAGCTCAGCATACTCTGATCTTTATCTGCTGTTTCTGCATGCATACACTTACTCTGTTTCAGATGGTTAACACAACTCATCAGAATTTGAATGCAGAAATTGCCATTCTCATGTCAATAATTCCTCCTGCTTTTCGAAGTCTTTATAAATTGACCAAAATCCTGATAATCTTTCCACCCTGTGCCTCACAAATCACATGGTCTATACACCATCACTGCAGTTTCTAAAGCACAGTTGTATAAACTCTACAGGAGATGTACAACACCCCAGTAGTGCCCCTTATACATTAGCAAGATTTCTTTCCTAATATTTTCCAGTGTCACTAAGGACACTTCCGTGCCTTACCCGCGCSCTGCTGCCATAACAGCCCTTCCCCTCTCTGTCTGTTCACTATCCAGTTGTCCTTTCTCAAAATGTTTTCCTACAATGTTGCCAAAAATTTCCTTCTGGTTTCTGGCCACTGCCGCTTGTCTGCTTTATCTTCTGTGTCCAYAACAGAGAACCTTCCAGCTGACCAACTTCTGAGTCCTGACACCGCAGAGAAATAGGACTGGTTCCTGCAGCAGTGCGCTCTGGGACAGGGACCTTCAGCACCTTCAAACTACATTTAAGGGCTCCAGAATTTTTCTRAATTGGGAAAATTGAACAGCTTCTGTCTCACTATTGTGAAACTTGTTCTTTGTGCTCAGTCTTTCAAAAGCTTCTCGAGCTTGGGAGACCGAGATGTGAATTGCCTTCCACATCCAATAAATGTCCTTTGCAATGCTGGCTTTATACACCACATATATGGGTTCTTTGTGATAAAGAGAGGGATCGCTTTGATTTCATTCCCAGCCAGCCCATGTGCAAATATGGAGAGTTCCTATTTAGCCAAATATGCTGTGTCCTAATATTCCCAACTTCAATTTTTTCCCCCCAACCCTGTGCTTACTCAGCAGTCCAAATTTTATTTTTTTAAAAAAACTGTACTAAACTTCTACATGAAACTCACTAGCTGATCTTTTTAGGTTGAATTTGAGCAGATGAGTCGGAAGTCAATTTTTCAGTCCTTAACAAACCTAAACTATTTTTATGCTTTGTGAGAATATTCATATCCTCCTAAATATTTTCTGAAATATTTAGATGCCATTCTTGAACTGCCTTATTTTGAACACTTTCTGAATGCCTTAAGTGATTCTATTCTTTTTTTTTAACCAATTACTAATAACAATGCTGGCSTTTCCATTTGATTTATCAGCTGGCACTCTAAACCACATTCCAATTCTTTAATTTCCCCAGCATGTTTTGCTGTTCTGTACAGTATCTTCATTACTGCTTGATATTTCTAAGTTCATTACTACATAAACCAGCTATGTTAAAACAGTTTGATTGTATTTTTGGAAGCACAGAAAAAGAGCATCAAGTACATCAGTGAAATATTTCATAATGACCTCTGCTGTTACACTTCTTTTGGATCCATTAAAACTGTTYTAAATAGTAAGAGCCATAATAATAGAATAATAGGCAGCTCGTGGTAGCCCAGATTATGCCTGATGTTAAAGAAATTAATTTGCAGGTGTCCTTGATTCCTGAGTGCTTCTTGCTGATGGTACTAAGTAGTGCTTGACTGGAGCATCCATCTGCTGTTCGTGTCTCTAACGCAGATATTTTTGCAGTACTTAGGAGCACTTACTCTTGCTCTCCTAATGYGAGATGGTAGCAAGAGCGTGAGAAGTTTCAGCAGTTCGCATCTGCMGAAGCAAAAAGGAAATGTTTGACTTTCTGCCCAGCATTGCTAAATACAGAAACTTGGAAAATAAGGATGCAAAAATACTCTTTCCCTTGAAAATGTTCAGTGATGCCATTTCCCAGGATATACGGGCTGATTTTTGTTCCTAATAACATGGAGGCGGGGGTTTTTGGTGCTGAAATACGTGTGTTAGAATCAATTGCTTAATGTAGTCAGATGTAAATTGTAGCTGGGAAGTGCAAAGACTTGGGTGGCTTCCCAGAGGTCCAGCAATTAGAGAGTGACATAACGGTACTTTGATCGCAGCTTGTGTTCTCTACTTTCTTGCCTCACAAAAATGTGGTGAACATGTCCTTCTAGAACTTTGAAAAGCTGAATATTATAGATATGCTAAGTAGTACCTTATGCTATTTAATACAGTGAGCAAAAATTACATTTSCATGGGCTTAGGCCCCAGTTCAGCAAAATGCTCCAGTTTCTATTTAAYTTTATTTGCACGATAAAATCTTCCCTATATCAAATAAAGAGTAAGGGTAGCACTTATCACGGAGTGCATGGTGACTTAATTACATCTGGCTCAACCCTGCATCTCAGCTAAAGTTATTAAACTTTGCTAAAATATTTCGGTCAGGTTATTGAAAGAGTTTAATTAATTTTAAACATTTATGAGTCACACTGTAATCACGTGTCATGACTCTGGGTAAGAGWGGTGGTCTGGTGTTACCCACACCACCTGCCACTCAGAAGGACCAGCAAATTTCCCATAAACAAGGTGGGAATGCCACAGTCTGGATAAAGGGCAATTAAGAATAACTTGAACAGTCTGTAAGTGCTCAGTTTCTGCCTGTGCATTGTTTCAGGATTTTCTGGGGTTTTAACCCTGTTCAACACCTTGAGTGTTCTCAAACCCTGTAGGTATCTACAGCTTTTTGGAGTGACAGTGACAGTCTGCCCATCACATTAAACATGGCTGCATGCTGTGTTTAGGTTCAGACCAAGCTGGTACTGGGGTATACAGAATTTTTTTCCTGAATTTGGATTTTCTCCTGAACTGAGTTTGCAAGAAGACTGGAGAGAAACTTTCCAGGAGGGCATGTAGTGATAGGACAAGGGCAAATGGCCTTACACTGAAGGAGGAAAAGTTTAGATTAGAAAAYTCTTGACCATAAGGATGGTGAGGCCCTGGCACAGGTTGCCCAGAGAAGCTGTGGCTGCCCCATCCCTGAAAATGTCCAATGCCAGGTTGGACAGGGCTTGGAGCAACCTGGGATAGTGGAAGGTGTCCCTGCCCAAGGCAAGSGGTTGGAATGAGTTGAACCTTAAGGTCCCTTCCAATCCAAACCAGTCTGTGTTTCTCTGATTCTGTAATTTCTTTGAGCCCCAAAACTAAACCAGGAAACCAAACATCCTTTAAGCTTTTCTRCTTTCTGAAGACCTGAGCTTATACCCGTCACAAATTTCGTTTGGTTGGTTCCTGTTCATTGTGGGTGCATTAGGAAACCTCTGATTTGGAAGAAAGCACAATTTTTGCAGAGAGGGTCTGTAGACATGGGCAGGAGCTCTGCAGGTCTGCAAAGCCTGAGGAGCAYGAGGAGCCGCTCCCCATGTCCAATGCTCGGCTGCTTGGCACTACCTTTGTTTTTTATAGCAAATAACCTTTGGCAGAATAACGTTGGTGGCTGTGTGGTAGTGCACACACCTACTATATATAGCACAGTCCTTTTAGTTGCTCATTAGTAATTTCCTGCAGGGTGGACGCAGCGTTCAGATGAAACTAAGGCACATAAATCTGACTCGCTTTATTAGGATAGGAAAAATCCCGAGTATGTTGCAGCAGAAATTCAGCCTAATGCAAGTAACAGCTGAAAGTGTTCTTTAAATTCCATGGAGATTTGACTTTCAGAACAATTTTGGGGGATCAGAGCACTACGCAGTCTGAAAGCAAAGGCAAAGTATATGAGTGCCTTCATTGTTGGCCCAGATGGCATGACTTAATTAAATAAAATATCTGTGCTGCCTATGTGTTGATGTCTGACACTAGCCCTGGGCCAGGCTTGCAAATAACTGTGGTTTGCTAACGTGTGGCTTTTCAAACAAAATCTGTATTAGCGCTCATGAGCCGTGAGCAGTAATGTGGCCGGGCTGGAGGCACAGGCTGGGTACTGAGTGACGAACAGAGCGAGGCTTCAAGGAGGAATTCAGCAGCCTTTCGGAGACGSTACATTTGGGATGGAATGTACTGACCCCAACATCCTAGAAATCAGCCAGAGGAAAAGAAATTGAGCATCATTAGTAATAGTTTTCAGCTTTTTTCAGGTATACTGAGACCTTGGCTGGCAGCTGTCGTGTTTCAGTGGGGAGCCAGGGCACAGAGAAGGGTAAGAATAAGATGACCTTGTGTCCCAGCAGCCTCTGGACCAAGGTGGGTGTGTGGGTAGTGTGTGGGGGTGGCACCAAGGCACTGAGTTTGCCTCAAACTCCTCATTTCACCGTGCTAGTGCAGCTCCCAACAGGACATGGCTGTCCCTCAGGAACACATTCCAACCTCCTCGGTTCTGGGGTCACTGAGGGATGGCCAGGGGCAATCTCTGGGGCTGTGCACTATGGCATCCTCTTCCCTACAGTGGCATTCCTCAGTGGCGCCGTCCACCACCAGCATTCGGGTAAGGGATGGATACCCAGGGAAGCAGAGGCTTGGGACCACAAAAGTGGTGGTGTTTTTCCCTCCATTTCCCCAATGGTAAATATCAAGGTTCCACTTTCAGCTATAAAGAGAGAAGTTACTGTGAAAAGATGCTGTCTGAGGAGCAAAAACAGACAGCGTATTCATGTCTAGACTAAAGCATGTGCAAGTTTCCAGGTTGGAAAAAAGGTCCAAAGAGAAGTGCTGAAAGAAGACTAAGTAAAAGTTACCCCTGGCACCTGCAGCACACTGAGACCATGGGTGACGTAGCTAGAGCAGGGGAGGTGGGCAGAAATCCATGGGGGGCAGGTASAAGAATGGGCAGGAGCAGCAAGTTGTCACAGACAGCAACAGGGATCCAGTGGTGATTGCTGCAGATGTTTGTTTTTCTATGGAAACGCCATATCTATGTTTTTAAATTATTTTAGTTCATAAATGGATGAATTAGTAGAAATACACAGGCTGTTACACAGCAAGCTTTTGGCTTTGCAAATGAGTCTTATATCAGGCACCCATCTTTGCACTTAGAAGTTATAGAATCCAGTACTTTATATTCAGTTTGGCTTTCTCCCATGTTTTGCTTTCCCTCATATGAACTTCAAGAAAGGCTTATCTTTCAATTTTGAAATTTGGCCTATCAGTGCTTATATGTCTGTCCTTGCAAACTGGAGCACAACTATTGGTGTTGTTCAGAATGGATCTCCTGTTRATGGATCTGACTAAATACTTCTGAAATTTCATAGAGTCCTAGAATCACAGGATGGTTTGGGTTGGAAGGCATCTTAAAGAACATCTGGTTCCAAACCCCTGCCATGGGCAGGGTCACCTTTCACTAGACCAAGACAGTCTCTTGGGGAATATGTGTAGGCAGATACCAGACCTATCCAAACTGAGTCAAAAGTCTAAAAACACCCTTTTAATTAAATTAATCTGATATAAGGTGCTGAGGCACACTGTTCCAATGGTATCATAAAGGGATGCCTCTCCTACTAAGAAGTTGTACATCTCTTGCATTAAGCAGAGCCAGTTGCCATCACGCCATCTGGAACTGAGACATTAGTTTTGATACTCCAGGAGTTATATCACTTGTAAGGAATATTGAAAAAATCTAAGACATTTCGTCTTGGAGAACATTTCCTTTTCAACTACTAATGCCCTTTTATTCAGACAAAGAAACTAATATCTGGTCACACTTTGTAGCTGATAAAAAATTAACAAAAGCAAGGCTTCAGCTGGGTGAGAAAACAGCATTTGTGTTGGGTTTTCCTCATCCTTCCAGCTTTGCACATTTTCACTGGGGTGATTTGGTTTGCAATCTCCCATTCATTAAAACCTGGAACATGTACCTCGCYTAAGACATTTGCTTAAATTGCATTGATTTTAACATAATTTAACTCTAGACTTAAAGGAACATTAAAGGTATTGGGGTTTAACAATATACCTTAGAATCAATTAAGGAAGGAAAAAGTTATGTTTCAGTGCTCCAACTATGTGGATTTAAAAGAAATTCTGAATTGGAGGGAAGAATGCAGGAGAAGGGTGCCCTGAGGCAGCCTTACTGTAAGAGCTGACAGGTCAGTGCATACTTTAGAGCTTGCTAATTGACTTTTTCTACAAAAAGCTGAACCCATCATGGCAACTCCCTCATCACACAGCACACATGGATAATCGAATAAAACTCACCCTACCCTCCTGCACTTTTCCTCAACTCTGGTTCCTGGAAAATTGGGTAATGAAGTATTTTATAGAAGGGCAGACCTGTTCATTGTTCGTTAATGGCAGGAAAATTAAATACAGCTTAACAATACTGAAGAGGTAGTGCAAGCATCCTGGTGTGATATGTTATATATAAGAACATCCTATACAAAAATATAATCACATATATAATTATTAGTATACAATAATAACAACATGTAATAATATATAATAATATATAGTAACAGCATCTATAAATACTCAGTAAATAACTGAGGGTGTTTAGGGGGTCTGTGCATACAGAGGCTTTTAACCATTTTTTCCACCTGAGCTGATTTCCTTTTCCTCTTTCCTCACTTCTGTCATTTTTTATTTACTAGTACAACTACAACATTCACTGCTTCATGGTAGTCCCAATAATATTAAAAGTTGAATCAAGAAGGACAACACGAGTGGGTTGTACATGGATTGGTGGGCACTTCTTCCTTTAGGTATATTTATAGTATCACTATTTCCATTATGAAAGCTAAGAGAAAATAAAGAGCTGAAATAATAAAAGTAGATTGTTAGCAAAAAAGAAAAAAAAGCAACAAGAAACRACCATGTTCTTTGCATTTTAAATATTTGAATTTGTAATGCAATATTGCGTAATTCAGCTGAGCCAGAATAGCACCTTGTTTCTGCTATAAGTCTTTAACTATAATTGTAATTATAACACTATCATATCTCTTTTCTGCCTGGCAAAGCATGAGTTCTTTTGGCCATTTTTTTTGCAGMGAAAGGGCCTGCTGGCATCAGATGCAGAGCATGAGGGACCTGGAGGCACTTGTCTGCTTCTTCAGAATACCAGTSAATTTCCCAAATAACTCTCCCCAAGGATTTTGCAGTGTGTAAACGCAGTCTTTGAACACATAAACTGGTTTTTGTTTCCTATCGAAKTAGTATGGTACAGTTCTATGTCTTTGAGTCCTGGGGAATGGAGACTGGCTGTCAAAATCCCTGACCTGTCATTTCATGTGTGGTAAACTCCAGAACTGGGGCTGCAAAATGATTTTGTCATGTTTCTGCAGCCTGCTGTCCATGTCACTGAGCCGCAAAGTAGTGAAACAGTTCTGCAAGGTTTGGGATAGGATAGTGGTTTGGGTTTGGTTATTTTTTCCTGGTCAGCTTTGATACTTGGTAAGAAGTACTGCAATGAGGCCCAACATTAATGAGATTATTGGAGAGGAGTATGATGAGCAAGCAGAAGCTTGCAGCATGAACAGAGGCAGAGGAAAAATAAAGGCTTTGAACTAGAATTAGTTTTCTATTTTTTTTAGACTAAAACACTAACTAATGAAAATATTTGCAATTTGATTAACASGACAGTAACTGAGATTTGTATCTGCTCCTGGAGTGCAGCCGTAGAGCGTGGAGTTGGATCATTATAAATATACATAAAAATAATATCTAGAAAATAATTACAGTCCTCTGCCCCATCCTGGGCACTAGGGTGCCAAGGGCAGTGTCACTGCAGGAACACAAGGTCTGGAGGGGAAGGTCCCAACCAGGAGGGTCCCTGGGTGACCTCTGTGAGTGCTGCTGCACTGGCACCACCATGGACACTGGAACCAGCGAAAATAAGTCTGGTCTGGACTGGATTAAAGCAGACACAAGTGGGTTTGTGTGGACATGCAAGCCTTTGCTGTTAAGGCTGGTTTGTTCAGCCAGTTTTGAGATGGCCCATTGATTTGGGAGCAGCTTGTCTGACGTTTTATTAAACTTTCACAGATTTCACAGAATATCCTGCGTTGGAAGGGACCCACCAGGACCATCGAGTCCAATCTTTAAGTGAACATCCTGTGCAGGGGTCGAGCTTCAGAACAGCGCTATTGACTTTGATGGATCTTTTTGCCCTTTTAAGAGTAAATAAGTCTATCTCAGTTAGACCCATATGCACAGAAGTTACTAAAGCCCTTCCAAAGCTTTCCTAGGCCTGGTGGGGACTCTTCCTGTTTCTTTTTAGCTGCCAGCTTGGCCCTGGCAATGACATTTTAATCACATGTACCCACCAACGCCACCACCTTGTTTAGCCAGACCAAGAGGCTACAGCTCTGGTCATTACATTCATTGCTCTTCACAATAAAACATTTGTACTTAAGCTGTCAGTAAATGTTTCTGTTTAGCTGGTGATTTAGTGTCCTGGATTATGCTGAAAATACTTTGAACTGATGGTTTTCTTAAAAGGCCAAACCGCTTCTTACACTGCATCCAGTACGACTTTGCATACACTGGGAAGGCTTATCCAGCACTGAATGTTTCTGCAGACTTCTAATAATATGCTGGGAACGAATTCAGAGAATGAAAAATCACTGTGAAAGCTCGCAAAGTTCTCACACTTGATGGAAGATGAGGAGGATTTTATTATCCTTCCTCAGGATTAACAGTGCCCTTAATACCGATGGATTTCCCCMTGTGAAAGCAAGGAGAGTCTGTCCCTTAGCAGGTATTCACTTGTTGCTTAGGATACATTTTCCAGGTGATTTGTGGAGTTTTCACCATGTGCTTTCCATTAATCTTGGGATGAATGTTGTGCAAATCCCAAGACAGCACTTGGAATATCTACCAATTAATTTTTAAAAGCACAAAATTCTTAGTAACTAGAGCTGGGACTACCTGGTACAAAACTCAGTTCTTTATGCTAATTGTGAAGAAAAGTGTTAATTCTCAGAAAACAGATCCCAAAGTAGTTACATAAAGTAGCATTTTATTACCATTTACCACTACCTCCAAAAAGACCAACAAAAAAAACCAAAAGAGAGCGAAAAGAAATATTCTCGTACCTTTTAAGACACAATGGGTAAGGTGGGCATCTGGCTCTGGGAGTCCCTTTTCCTCCAAAAATTAAACTAGATTTTCAGTCCTGAGAGGTTTATTCTGCCCACTCACTGCAGCCTATTCAAGGCCATTTGCTCTTTATAAAAATAAAATTAACAGATTTGTCCAAATTCCACAGGAGGAGGTTCTACTGTAGAGCAACATTGAAATGGAAAGTGTATCTTATAAGGACTGACACTTGAAGGATATAGATTGTTGTTGCCAATATAGATATAGAAATACAGAGATATGGAAATATTCTAAAACTTATTAAATGTTTTGAGGGGAAATTGTTGTCATTATTAAAATAGAAATATTCTGCAACTTATTAAGTGTTTGAAGGGTAATTGTTGTCATTATTTAAAAAATGCTGGGAGCAAACTAATGCAGAAACAGGATTTCTGACYGTGAAGACTCCATTAAAATAAAGACTCTGCTGTGGTCGAAAATCATCAGGAATTCCCAGTTTTTAATTGTGTAAAGGGATTTCCAAACTGTCTAAAGATACAAATTAGTACCTAATGTCCCAGGAAATGACTGTTTGACCAAATTTCAATAAATTCACTTACRTGATGAAAGTGAATAGGCATTTCTGAAAAATCCTGCCATACCTCAGTCTACACCTTTGGGTAGAAGGGCAGGATTTAGGCCCAAATACTCTCAGCATCTTCCACATGAGGCCTTGATTTTGCACTCTTTTCGAGACATTGAGTGTACACATCTATCACAACTATCTTTCATTTCAGATGGCTGAAACAAGAGCCAATTAATTAAGTGGAGCAGCTGATTATGGTTATTCAAAAGCCAAGCTTGATGTACCTTAGATCCAGGTCTTAATTTCTCCATGGATATACGTGTTGTTCCTAAAGTACTGCTCCCGTCCCAAAATTGTATTTAGAAGGACTCTCAAACGGAGTTGTTAACATTGTTGTTTCAAAGCTGTTCAGAAGACTCAAGCAGTGTTTTACACTGCTAAAGAACTCCCCCAGGAAGAGATTCCTGCCACTACCTGAAAAAAAAAGATAAAGAATAAAAGATATTAGAAATATAGCTGATGCTAGAAACATCCCCTGTAGGGAAATGTGAATGTGACATGCTGCTTTATTCCCCTGAGTGGTTTTAGAAATGCGGGGGTAGTTTAAAATATGTTATTTTTKATACATTTGCATGTGTAGCTGTAATCCCAAGGAAATTTTCAGCAGTAGTAAAAACAAAATCAGATAAAACCTGACTGTAACTGTAAAATAGAAAACTTCTAAGGGCTAATTGTATAACAGAGTGTGAGCGTTTTATTAGTCTTTCCTCTCAAAACTGTATTTAAATTAATTGGCTGTTCAGTGTGGACTGAAGTAATAAAAAAATCAAAAAATAGGAATTTTGATAAATGTGAAACATGTGCTCCACTACTTAAGTCCTGTTCTTGTGGTTTGCAGATGATACCAGGGCGTCCAATAATAATAACAGAATTGCACAGAAATCAAAGAATGATTTATTTTAAACTGCTTCATGAAGACAAAAGCTGCCAAATCACTAGCAGATTCTGCTGTGAGTGTTTTACTGCTCCTTCTCCCTGGATACTTGCACTTAAGTAATTTATTCAGTTCCCAAATTACAATAAATCCTTCCTGTGTCGTGAAGCAGGATTTGTAATTCCTTCTCAAGAGGTGCCTGTAGCACTGCAGAAGGAAAACTCTGGTGCTGTTACCGCTTCACCCACGCCGTGTTTGGTGTGTAAAATCCAAATTATTCCTTTCCCACTACGCATTGCCATCTAGTGGCCTGTGGTCCCCCGTGTGCAGCAGCAGAGCCTGACCATGGGCATCAGCCGGGAATGACCATGGGCATCAGCCGGGAATGACCTTGGAYATCAGCTGGGAATGACCMTGGGCATCAGCYGGGAATGACCTTGGGCATCAGCTGGGAATGACTTTGGGCATCAGCCAGCTCATGCTGGGCATTGCCCCAGTTGTGGCATTTTTGATCACTTTCTTCAGGGAGGATTGAAGCCCTGCTGCAAGGATCTGCTAACTGCACTGCCGTGTGCATGTGCGTGTGCATGTGCCCTTTCATTTACTGTGAATAAAGATTCAAGGGATAAAAAGAATCAGGCAAGGTAGGAGCAGAGCCATTGGCTTTTCCTGTGGTGTGGAAACCTGCTCCGCTCAATSAGCAGAGAGGGAGAAACAATCAGTGCCAGGTTTGCACGTTGGCATGATTTCTTTCCAAGGACAGCAAAAGATTGTAAAGAATTCAATCATAATTCATGGCCAAAATTCTATCATCTGGGAGCTCAGACAGTGATCRGACAAGGGGGAACAGTTTTAAACTAAAAGAGGAGAGATTTAGATTAGATATTAGAAAGAAATTGTTCCCTGTGAGGTTGGGGAGGCCCTGGCACAGATTGCCCAGAGAAGCTGTGGCTGCCCCATCCCTGGAAGTGTCCAAGGCCAGGTTGGAYGGGGTTTGGAGCAACCTGGGATAGTGGAAGGTGTCCCTGCCATGGCAGAGGTGGAACGGGATGAGCTTTAAGGCCTCTTCAACCCCAAACCATTCTGTGATTCTGTGATTTTATGATTCAAATTTTCATACCTCCCAATAAAGAGCAGCTGAAWGGACAGCAGCTGCAGCAGTGCTCTGAGGGGGGGGCTGTTAATTGGAGATCAGGCAAGTGGAGTCTCATCTGCCCATCACATGGAATCTGGAAAGGCTTTCTCAAAACCCTCCATCATTTCCTTCAACACAGGTCAGTRATTAAATCCTTCAGTCCTTTATGGAGTCATTATACCAACCTATTTCCCACAAAGCTGCATTTGGGTATAGTTAATTTTTACAGTTTTGTACGGGAAGAAAAACTACCCAATCACAATTTTTCTTAAGCTCAGGAAAAATAATTGCTACAGTGATTGTTCAAAAATATTTCTGAAGCAGGAATAAACGAGCCACACACAATTGTCTCACCTTTCAGCCGCTACCAAAGCTGTTCTAAAAAACCCAAGCAAAAATTTAAATGTTGTTTTTCTCCTAACAAAATTACAGTGTTGAAGTCCTCTTTGTGCTGTGCCTTTCCACCAGGATCCCGCATGTCTCACTTGCCAGTGGGCTCTTGAGAAAACACAGCCTCACCAGTATAACCAGCAGAAAATATTGGGCACTTTTAGAGTAGAACTTTGTAGTGATTTTTAATAGCGAGGTATGTGTATATAGAAGAATTTCAAGGAAAATCATCGTAAGAAATTTTAGAAAAAGATATTAAAATGTAGTAATAACACTAATGGGACATAAATGTATAAGAAGCAAATAAAAATTTAGTTCTCGTTTTTGTGACTCAATACTAATTTTTAAGTGACTTTTTGGTCTTGTATCAAGTTTTATTTCATCACTAAGTAGGAGAGAATCAAAGGAAAAAGTATATACAAAAGGATGTGAAGATTTCATTAATAAACTGTACCTGTCTGTACCGAATCACATCCTGGCAGTGAAAATACAGAAGCTGTTTCAAACAGAAATCATTAGAAACCACAAAAACTGCCATCAAAACAAAACTCTCATCTGCTTCTTAGCTGTAAATCAGCATTGATTTGCATTAGCTGAGGATTTTACTGTCTGGTGAAGTGATAAMAACTTTTATAAAAACTGAATAAAGCCTTTATAATTAATGCTCTGGAGGTTTTGTAACATCGATGGAGTGAGTAAATATTGAGCATTTGATACCAAGAGAAGGARAATCCAACAGTTGGAGATCAGCCATCAAGTACAGGGATTCTCTAACTTCACTATGTTTTAAGTGCAGGTATTTTACATTAGGTGCTGAACTGCTGCTGCTGAAGGTTTAGTATTTTAAATTTATATTTTTGGAAATGTTATAAAGAACGAAAAAAATTATACAGTGTCTTAGCAGCAAAGGCAAAGATCTGAATATTTAAGGGTTAAGCTAAGTTTTGGATATATAAGAACATGTCAGTTAAAACAGGCCTAATTTTTTTTTTTCTGCAACTTTCTTACACATTTGAATCAGAATTTTGCACAAAACACCAGTGTGATCCCAGTGAAGTTACTACYTTATAGCAACAGCATATAGCAAACTTCCAACTTTGAAGCAAACTAGTTGGTGGATGAGCTCTGATTTCCTGCAAGTACAACGACTTGCTCAAGTGATCAATCACGCAGACTGAAGCACAGAACCGTGTCATGTAAACATCGGGGTGTTCCCTGTTCCCGGGGGTTGTGCTCGTGACATTCCGTGCCTGTTTGTGCTGACAGGGCCTTGTGGTGACRCTCGGTGGTGTTCAAAGGGATGCTGTTGTAGATCTGTTTGTACAACGAGTTGTAAACTGGGCCAAYCTTGTTTGAGGTTCCTAAAGTTTCGCCGCTTTTGTGCTCCTGTCTCGGGCTGGCTCAGCACCGCTGGCGCGTGTGACGACCGCGGCTCTCGGAGAATAACCTCGATTGTGCTTTACACCTGCTTGCACTTAGGAAAAGAAACATTTGTCGCTCTTATTTATGTAATTGCTTAAATTGCATTTTAATTTTAACAGCTTAAGTATGTTGGTGGAGAAAAATGTTTTCCGAATGAAAGTTTGATCAAATGCCCAGGGAGCTGGTGCAAGTCTTTCCGTAGACTCCGGAGTTTTGTTTCAGGCATTTTATTTAAACAATACTCCTCTCAACCTTAACTGAGCAAACTTACATGCTTTTCATAAAAGAAACCGAACAGAAATATTTCAACTAGCAATACTTAGTATAACCTTTAAAGGAAAATTACTGAAAACTAAATCTTTCCATTTTATAATTTTGATGCAGTTTAAAATATAAAGAAACCTGAATTTAGTTCTTTAAAAAAGCAATATATCTGCTTGAGTGTAACAAAACTCAATTTCTTCTTGCTAAAATGGAAATTGGATTAGATTCTGCTGGAGTAAACTCAACAATTGCTTAAGTTCTTTTGTGTTATTCTTCATTCCCATTAATAGGAATAACATGATACCTATACTCAGCAATTCCCATCACTGTGGGCTCTTAAATAAACATTAGGAAATATTAGTCTCAAAGTTAAAGGCTCCATTTAGCACACTGCTCAGCTATGCATTTCAGATTTGCCAGCCGCAATGGCAGCCCGGATTTCTTAGACCACTCATTACACTAATGCTCACAGGCTTTCCTGGCAGGACTCCTCATGGAGCTGAGCAGGTTCAAAATGTATCAGGAGGCCTTATCACTCAAAGTAAACACTCAGAGCATATTTCCCCTTTGCTGAAAGATTTACATTAGTTCCCTGTTAGGCAGCATATCAATTACAGAGCTGCATTTCCTACATGTCATAGGTGTGAGCTTCCCCTTTTCCGTCACCCCAACCCCAGTTTGAAGTACAGATGATATAAAAGGAGGATATGGCTACATTTACTTAACCAAAGTATTTAACACTGTTTAGGTGAAATCTTGAAGGTGTTAAATCACAGCAGTGTCAACATCCTGAGGTGCAGACTTTGATGGCCTCGGCTGTGGCAAACAGCACAAAAATACAAACTTTTCCAAGGGCTTCCTCAGGGCTACTGTGTAAACAGCACTCAGCTGATCTGATAGAGCTGATCTGTTCTGTCTGTTCTGAGATATGTGATCCAGACCTTATCTCAGTAATAAATCAGGCAATATGTTTACTGATAGGCAAGTGTAGAGAGAAGTTAAGTTTTGAAGAGTCAATTCTTCAGAGCGAGGTTGGGCGGCAATTCCCTGGCTGGGACAGAGAGAAGGGATGTGCAGCTCCAGGACAGCASACTCGGGATGGCACCCTGGACCTGGATCCTCACACCCCAGGCACTGTCTGCACAGAGACCTTCAGGGAGGTGCACATGTGGGAAGGGGATGAAGGGATTCCAAGTGATGCAAATCCAGCAGAAATACTCTGCTCTGCCTGTGGTGCAGCTTTAGATCGTTGCAACATTCAGCCTGAAGTCTCTTCCTCAAATACCAGACAGAACCATGGAACCACAGAACAGTTTGGGTTGGAAGAGACCTCAAAGCTCATCCCATTCCACCCCCTGCCATRGGCAGGGACACCTTCCACTATCCCAGGTTGYTCCAAGCCCTGTCCAACCTGGCCTTGGACACTCYCAGGGATGGGGCATAAATTCCTAACACCCAGCTGAATGGATAACTTCTGGTGAAATTAGATCACAATTTTTGATGCATGGGACATATTTTGGTTAGTTTTGTAGGCAAAGAAAAAGGAAATAAAAATACAACAACTAAGATTTTAACTAAGACAAAAAATGTTACCWTTAACACCAAGTGCCATCATTCTGTATTAGTACTCCATAATTCCCAGCAAAGCTTTCCCTTTTGCCACAACCATTGCATGATATTTTTTTATTCAGAGAAGTTACAAGAGGAACCAGATTAACCTAGACATMATGAAAAATAAAACATAATTAGGAAGGAGAAAACAGAGTAGGCTGAGAAAAAAAACTGCTCAGACTGTTGTCCTAGGGAAAGGAGAATTGTGTGTGAGCAAAGGGATCAGTTCACTTCCCTTTGGCCACTTCTCCAAAGGGATTACTGCAAATATCCATTGCCTGTGTATTTAGTGACCTCTTCATTTGAAATTTGCATGAAGACTGTTTGTTTTTCTAAAAGATGTGTTATATAGGTGAACAAAAGTTTCGTTCAGGTGATGGAAGTGTTAGATTAAATTCTACATTGGAAGTGAGTTCTATAGAAGAACTAAGMAGTCAAAATAGATCATTGTAATGGTCCTTGTTTCACTGTCTGTAACTCTCTTAAAGTTTAGTTTTCTTCTTGCTCTTTGCTTCAGGGATTCTAAAATAAATACTTTTAATTCCTACAGATGTTCAAAAGAGTGCGAATYAGTTATATAGAAATATATAAGTTTACAAAAGTCCTCAGGCTGATTCTTGTATGTGTTACAAGGTGAAAACAAAGGAACAAACCTAGAGAGAAAAAGCCAGTGCAAGCAGGTCATGTGGACATCTCTTAGTGGAACTAAGAAGAACTCAGTGTGTGACTGAGCTTAAAAATTAAAATATTAAAGTTTCAGAGTAATTAATTTATTGAAAGGTCTTTTTTTCCTCCTCAGAGATGTTTTCAAGTCATGAAAACAAACATGAACAGTTTTTCTTTGAATGTAAAATAGAAAAGAGGTTTTCTCTGAATTTTTATGGGTAGCAGAATCTCACCTGTTTTTGCAAAATTAAGTGTTCTATTTTAGCTTTTGTTAATGTTATATGATCAGCATTTTTCTTTTTAAGGACAGACCAAAAATCAGTGCTTGTACAGTTAGACATTCTCCCACAGCCATCTGGGCCCCTTGAGCCATTTATAAAATTGAGGCTCACACGGAAACGTAGAGTAAAACGAAAGCAGTTTCTTCCTGTGGCAGAATGTCATTTGCCACAAATAAATMAGTGTGGTGGGCAGGACGAGGATGACAGACCCAGGACAGGGCAAGGCTGTGACAACAGGAGGAGAAAAACCCCCCAGACTGCCCYGGGGGACAGAAAGGAGCTCCTGCCAGGCCATGACTGTCTTGTCCCAAGTCCAGCTCCACATGAAATAGCATTTTTTTGAGTTTAAATATATTCCAACTACAAACAGAGCCCTTTAACTGTACAGTGAATTGAGAGTTTCTGTATTGTATGTTTTTTGGAGGTTCCTGCTTTTATGGCTTTTAAAATTCTCCTTTTTCATACTAAGCAAAACTCCAACATATTTTACACAGCTGCTGATTCAAATTCCAGACGTTTGATGTAATATCTTTGCTATGAAATTCCAGAATATCACTACTAACTGTACTTTATCAAGTAAAGGCTGACTGAGCACTTCAAACCCAATAATTTTGTTCTACCTTAATAAAAATTTCTGTCTAATTTGTCCAGCTCTTTGGCAAATGCTGCAGCCAGCTATAATGATATATTTATACATATATATGTATACATATATATATACATATATATATATATATACACACACACCCCTTCCTATCTTAGAAACTTCCATTTTCTGCTTCTTAAATGAGAGCAGGTGCTTCTCTTTGAAATTCTGGATGAAATGCAAGTCTTAGTCCAGYATTTTCCAGTTTGCCAAATAATGATGTGACAGTGTAGAGCCTGCAGTAGTTGAATGTCCAGTGTCAACTGAATATTCATGGCGTAAACCCAAGTTTGGGCCTGAATTAATTTTTCATGTCAAGAGCTATCTGCTACCTGCAAATATTTGTTTTGTAATAATTTAAGGTTTTGAATTTAGCAAAATGTGAGTTAACAAAACCAGAGCATGATGGTTTTGATTACAAGAACGGTTGTGAAAATATTTATTTTCTATTTATTTTTTTATTTAGCTCTTTGGACCTCAGAACTCTGGGCTTAGCAGTGAGTTATCTATTTGCTTTGAAAAGGAGCAGGATTTTACCCKTGCAAATATACTTGGCCTTTCAACAAGCACATTTTGAAGAAAACCTCTTCATGTTGCCTTGGTTTATAATATTCCTGATGTTTCTATGGTTGGTGAGCCAGTTGGCTTGGACCCTCAGAAGGCAGAAACTGGAAGTGTTTTTTTCCAGTGGAGGTAGTTTCTAGCAAAATTTTGTTTAATTCATGGCAGGCCAATCCATGGAAGGATGTATTTTTTTAATTCTGGATTTTGGTAAAACTAGGTGCTGCATTGTTTTCTCTTGTATCTGTGTTATTTTTACTGGGTCTAATACCTGCCACTGTTTCTCATAACTCTCTGTACTTGCCTTGTGCTTTGTTGTTACTTTTCTTGCAGAGCAGCAGTGACCTTTAAGTCGCAGCTGACAGGGCAGATTTTTTTACTAGAATAACATAATTAGTGTTTGAACCTTATATGAGTACTTCTGTCAGGTGGCACACAGTTAAAATTCCATTTGCAAAAGCCACATTATATGCTATCAGTGATTCCTGTACTGTAAACACGGTTCTTGGAGGCAATTGGAGATCTCTGAGCAGTAGTTTTGCCAGCAATGCTTAGAAAGATGTGTCAGTACATGAAGAGAATATTTGAGTTTTCAGCTTCCTGGGTGTATAGCAAAAATGTGTGTTCTGAAAGTGCATTTCATTCCATATAAAACCATTGAGTGTGTTGGGGTAGGTAGAAACTTCTCTGCAAGAGTCTGTTCTTTCCTTATGGTTGAGTGGGATAAATCCGTGAGATCCGGCCTTAAGCTGAAGGAGGGTGGATTTAGATGGGAAATGAGGAAGAAATCCTTCCCTGTGAGGGTGGCGAGGCACTGGCACAGGTTGCCCAGAGAAGCTGTGCCTGCCCCATCCCCAGAAGTGTCCAAGGCCAGGTTGGACAGGGCTTGGAGTAACCTGGGATAGTGGAAGGTGTCCCTGCCCATGGCAGGGGGTGGAACAAGATGCTCCTTAAGGTCCCTTCCACCCCAAACCATTCTGTGATTCTGTGATATGAAAAATGTGATGTAGTGTTTTATTTGCCATCCTATACATACATACACATGTCTACGTCTTTGCACACTTGCTCAAAGAATCAGTCTGCAGGAAACAGATTTCAGGAACCTCACATGCTCACATAAAAATGCATCTTCACAAAGAGATGCTTGCATTTTGTGAGGTGCTAAACCACTCTTCAATTTCCAGCTCTACTGTCTTATCCCAGCTGTGGTTCTGTGCAGCTTGTGTTTGTATCAAAATCCACATCTAAACAATGGCAAAGTCACTCGAGCTTTTTCAAAGCCTGAAAACTCTTCCCATTAGCAGCAAAAAAAAGGACAATGCTGAGCAAGCGAAGGCTGGGAGAGACTTTAAAATGTAAATTTAGATTAAACAATCAAAACTTGTATAACTTGCTTATGTTTTCTGTCATAGCATAAAGGTCAAATATATCTGTGCTTTAATGGCTTTGAATGTGACTCCTTGGATCCAATGATATATTTGGGCCAGTGACCACATAAATGAAAAATTATGGGTATGCAAGCTTTTCCTTTAATTCCTCACGCAAAGATTTCCAAAATTTCTTTATAGTACATGTCAGCCAATAAAACAGTAATGTAATACATTAAGGTAAAAGGATCTCATCAGTATTTTGGGCTGGAACTGTGTTCGATCTCACAGAATTTGGGGAAGCTTGTGTTGCTATTACTGATTTTGCATGTGATAAGCCAAATTTTGCTTGTCTTAATCAGGTAATCATCCTGCATATTTCAGTTAGGCAGCTGCCCTGATGGAGTGTAGCTAGTTTTTGGCRCATGGAGGACTTTTCTAGTTATCAAAAGCAACAGCCTAAATGTGACACAGCATTGGATCCCAGCTCAGAGGAGAGGAAGAGTTGGATGCAATAATACTTGGGTGTCTCAGCAGTGCTATTAATAAGTGTTTGAAGATGTGAAAGTGGGAACTTGGAAAGCAGGCCACCACATACTCAAATATAGATGTGGGTTTAATACAGCTCATTTATTACTGGTGATTGCTTGGAGGCAGCATGGACAAAATCCTTAATGTAAGAGGAAAAAGTGTCGGCTGTCACGTTCAGTTCCAGCTTTAATTTCAATTGCCTGAGCAGGAGCAGCTGCGAGTTGCTATCAGGCATACAAAGTTTTTAGTGCTAAAAAGGCAGCTGGGCTGGAAATACCCCAGCAGTACATATCCATTTGTCTGGTTAACTTCAGCACTTAGACTATCAATCAGGTCAGCCTAAAGAGAAATGAGTGACATCAGTCAAAACAATCGGATATCTCTGTGCAGTGATTAGCTCCATGTAGTACAAAAACTTAAATAATTTGTTCTTTGAAAATGTGATGATTGATTGGCTTCCATTAGGCTTGGATTTTAAAACATTCCATGAACTCTCAGATAAAATGGCACTAAAATGTTATTGCAATAACCAAATAAATCATATTAGACTATAGTGTATATAAGTACTTTAAAACATTATAGATACTAGAATTCTGTGTATAATAAAAAGGTGAAGAATGTAATCCATGAATTAATAAAAAGGTGAAGAATGTAATCCATGAATTTTTTTTTTCTCATCTCACACCAGCATTATCCATGGCTGCTTTCAAGGATAATGTTCCTAAGGAGATGAATTTTAGGTTTTGCTTTAATACATTATATATACGTACATAAAAGCTGTGCAGTTTGGATATGTTTGGTCAAAGGGAGGAATTTTAAAGTTATCTCAGTGCAGAATTTATCTGAGCTTTCGATACTGTTGCTGGCTGTTCRATTGGAGTTCAGCCTGGCAGGCAGCTTGCAGCTGGGAAATGGGCTGTTACCATTTAAAAGTGCTGCATTTTCCCCTACCAGTTTTGTGGTCCAGTTCATTGTCCTGCTATTCTGACCAGAGAATCCCTGACATATAACCATGCCTTGAATCTCATGTGGAGGAATAAAACAAAGCCTTGCTCCGATATGTAGGGTGGCAGTGTGGTTAACACATGAAATTTATGATCATTTTCCTAATATTTCACTTTTGCCTAATGACCCAGACTCTGCAGGCAAATAATTCTGTGAATCATCTCTTACTTCAAAATAAACTGTAGGCCCAATGCATGCGAGCTTGCCTAAATATTGGAAGCCTTAYGGATCATAAATCAGAAGGCAAGGAAAATAATCCCATCAAAAATGTTTTGCTTCATTATTTTAGGATTTAGTCATGGATTTGAAGCACTGGTGTTGAGCTTAAGTAATTGGTGCCGTTGTAAATCAAAGGCAGCAGCACRCATGCAGCACACCCAGGACTGCCTTTGAAGTCACTTGGCAGCACGTGGCTTTTCTACTGGTGACTGATGCTGGTTTGTAATTTGTTTTCTAATGAGAGCAAATGGAGTGAATTGACAAGATCCAGACACCTTCCAAAAAGTTTTTGGAGGTTTTACATGTTTGATTCCATCGACTGTTGTCCAAATACAATTACCTGTGTTCCAGGGTATTGCTTCGTCCCGGAAGTACTGATGTCAAATTGTCACATTTCTGCAAGGAATGACAGACTTCAGAGCAAATGTCACGTTTGAGACTGGCCTCTCACTCCAGAACCAACGACAGCTTCAGGTATCTGGTGAGGTAGCCACGGGCAAGATCTCCAATTCATCTATATGCATTAATAAATCCATTGTTATTAAACAAACAGGAGAATTCAGTTTCTGCGTTACAAGTCTTGAGACGGGGAGGCTCAAGGGGAACTTGGCAGTGTGTGCAAATACCTGAAGGGACAAGGCAAAAAAAAGATGGAGCCAGACTCTTCAGAGACAGGATGAGAGGTAGAGGAGGAAATGCTGGAGATTTACAGTGGGGGTGGTCAGACACTGGAACAGGTTGCCCAGAGGGGTCATGGGGGCCCAGTCTTGGAGGTAATCAAAACCTGGACACATCTATGAGCAATCTACCCAAGGATTTGGGCTGGATGATCTCCGGAGATGGCAGGCAGCCTCAGCAATTCTGTGATCRTAATGCAGAAATTCCATGGAAATTAGATCTTCAGCAAGGCGTGACCAGTTACTGTGATTAATGGCTATATGCATTTCCTGATTTAGACATACATGATGTGTGCATCACCAAAAGTGGAGATGTATCATAAAGCCATATTCAATATTCATTATTTATTATTAACTGATGCCTATAAACTGGATTTCTAGTTTAAGCTGCCCGAGTTAGGTTTGGCTTGTCACCTGGGCATCAGGGTTAGAACTTGTCCTAATATGTGGAGCAAGCACAAAGGCTGTTCTGTGGAATTATGCTGAAGTGAGGTGTTATTCCTGCATAGTCTCTATGTTGTACAGTAAAGTATTGTATTCTGAATTCATACTGTTTACCAAAAGGAGCAGATGAAACGTTAGCTCCTGTTTTAGAGCACCAGTTTGTGGTCCAGCTCATAGTTCTGCAGTTCTGGCCAGAGAATCTCTGACCCATGGTAATGTTTAGCCTTGAATCTCGTGTAGAGGAATAAAACAAAACAAATCTACGTGATATAAAAGTTTGAGGTTTTTTGAGTCTTTGGGAAACCGTGTATGTGGAAAAATGTTTAAATTCCTAGAAGTTGGTGAGATCAAAGCTAGAGCTGTGCTGGGTTGAATTTCCTGATGATATTTGCAGATAATATCTATTGCTGCTGGCTTGCTTTTTTGATTTTTTTCATGGTAGATTATTTGCAATTGGGTGCTTTGAAGGGAAACAAGGAATTTGCTTGTGTATTTATCCAGTGCCCTGTTCAATGAGGCTGCTGTGTCACCAGCAGGGCTCCAGCACACAGGCTGCAGATGGATCTCGCTGCCTGCACCTTAGGCACAAGGTAGACTTTGGCTCCTGCCTGGAATAAGGAAGAAGAATGACTTCGAATGCTTTGATAATTGAGCTCTCTCCTACTTTCACAACAAATTCTCAGTTACTCCTATCTATGGCAAACTTCCACTCCATGTATCTTACTTATGTCACAGTCAGGAATACAATTAAAAGCAGTGCTCATTCTTAAAAGCACCAATAAAAACCACTAAAAAAAGTTGGAGAATTACATGTGAAACATGTTTGTAAGAGAAATTCTTCCTGGATGAATTGGCATGGCTTTTTAGGCTCCAGTCTAAAGTTTCCTACTTTATTTATCTGCTCACTGCACTTCAGCATTTGGGCAGGGAGTCCAGGGWCCCATCACCCATGGGGAGAGAATGGCCCAGACAGAGGCATGGGGGATCCTGGGGGATGTCCTCTGGAGAGTGATGGGCAGCCTTTGCCCCATGTCTTGCTGCTTCTCCATTTYGGATTTAATCCCAGTGCAAAGCTAATAGGCCTGTGTTAAGTGCTGACTTTCTGGCAATGAGTTTTATTTTTCAAACACACACATAGAGTTGAGAGGCAGACAAAAAACCCACTCTGTCAGGTGACAGCTGTCAGTGTTCTGCTGTGGCCATGGGATAAATGACTTGTCACTCTACAGTGCCAGTGAAGTTAATAATATTTATATTTTACTGGGAGTTGGAATGCAGGAGAGCTGCCCATCTTAGAACGACTGTGCACCTGCAAAGAGGGACCAGCTCATACCCAAAAGCCACAAATACCTGCAGCCCCAGCTCTCTTGCACAGCTCAGTTTGCTGAAGAACTCTTTGCCGCAGAACTGCTGCTGCAGGACATACCTGGGYGACTGCAGGTGGTCCCCACTTCCACTCCAATCCCAGATCCCTGCCCTGCCAGGTGGGATCAGCTGCTGCAGGAAGGGATGCAGAGCTTCTTCCAGCAAATGGCAAGTGAACAATGGAATCTTTCCAGGCTTGCTGATGGTTCAAGAGAGCCTTCAAAGGGCTCTGTCCATCATTCTTTCTGAGGGCAACCAGTGGTTCTGTGCAGAAGGGACAGGATGCCAGGCTTTGGGACATGTGTAGCATCAGAGAATCATGGAATCAATAAGTTTGGAAAAGACTTCGACTGTCACTGAGTTCAACCATAGGACTAGTCCTGAGAAATTCTGGTTGTGGAATGAGAAAAGTAAAGATTTCAAGYGGTTTGCTTGAAAAGATTTAGAAAATTGATTGTAAAAAACATTTAGAAACCAGGTTGTGATTACAGCCTGTTGATATAGAATAGATGTACCAGAAAAGCACCAAAACCTGGAATAGTGTTTTAAAATATAAATTAAATCATTAGTTGCAAGTCTTTCTAGCTACATTTTTTGTAGTTCMGTGCATTTCCAGTGATTAAGATACCCTCTTGGGTTAGTCACAAAAATATCATTGTTTGTCCAGAGAGATGTTGGTTATGCATCTTTTGGGCAAGAAATATATATCATCTGAGGTATGTCACTAAATTATAAAGTAAGTCAGGACTTGCTTTTCTCCCTGCATGGGAAGTATTTTTAGCTGTAGAAACTACTTCTTTACTACTGAGAACCTGATGTTCAGATTCTATTACCAGCTCTCTTGTTATCTCCAGAATCACTCTACATCATTGTTGTTTGCCAAGTGGCTGAAGTTCAGGGAAGGTTATATTTGGATTTTCACTATTATCTTCCATTTTCTCATGCTTCATCTTTCTTCAAATATGCAACTCCTTTGGGATGAAAACTCGTGTTTGTTTGTGATGCAGAAAGCTTCTGGGAGAGGTTGAAGGAGTAGGGCTGCTTGTTTTCTTCTTTATCATTGCATTTKAGTTTTCCTAAAAGCTATTTCTCAATTAAGTGGATTTATATAACGTACGCCTTTCTTTAATGGCCTTTAAAACATCTTTAAATATCCTCCTTTCATGATTTGGTAGATATTTAGTCAATTAAAAACTCCAAATAAACAAATTTTATTTTATTTAATTGTATTGAGCCTTTTTTACTTTTCTTTCTTTCATATTCACATTATATTCCACCATTCATTTCTATCCTAAATTTATGACTGAAAATACAAATTTTCCTCTGGCCCCCTTCTGGCCATGATTTTAATGTTCATTTTCCCATGTATGTTAGGGAAAGTTAATTGTACTGAGCAAAGTACAGTGGACTGGACTGCAAATATTTCCTATCAATCAATCTTTTTATTTCTAAAACTATACCAGTGCAGGAAAATTGGTCAAAAGTTTTGCAGCAAGTTTGAAGAACAATAAAAAATAAAATTTAATAATCTACTAATTTCTTTCTGCTCAGTGCATTTTCTGCTTGTCCTTTCCAGTGTTGGCTTCAGCATTGTGCTTTAACAGGCAGCATTTTGGTGATGCTGCCTTCCTGACTAAAGCTGGCATTACTTAAAAAGGTGATTTATCCTTTTATCCCTCCCGTATCGCCACATGGACGCCACAAGACGTGTTTTAGTTATAGCACTGACTTCAGCAGCTCTGGAAATCTGCCTTTCGATGTCTTACCCTTCAAGACAAAGGTCCAACTTTTAGAAAGTTACTCCAGAAGCACCTTGTGGCAGTGGTTTTTCCATGTCCTTTCCAGCGCGCGACTGGCACGCCAGAGCAGGGTTTCGATGCGCGGCCTGTGCTCGGCAGGGCACAGACCTGAGCGGTGCTTAGGTGTGTCCACGCGGGGCTGSTGGGGGTTCGCTTACCAAGTGATGGTTTTTTTGTGATGCAGCACTGTTTGCTGCTTGGTCTGAACCCACTAATCCTGGCCTGTGCTTATTCAAACCTTTGAATAACACCCAGAACATGACTGAGCCACACGGTRAAAAGGGCACTGAAATCAGAGGCAAGGCAGGGTATGATTCTCATCAGTAGCATGAGTGTTTGGCTAACGTGGCAAGTTTATCTCATCAAAGCTCCTCTCCACACACCTACAGTGCATCATTTATTGCTGTGTGCTGCTTCCCACTGCCTACACTGAAGCTGTTAAAGGCTTCTGCAAGGTTTCCATGTGACGTGTTCAGCTCCATGTGGGTGTCTAAAACCACTTCACTTTACATCAAAGCATTAATCAGTTGTTTGCTTTGACAGAAGAACAATTTGGAGTTTATCACATGTGGTAATGTCTTGTGGATATTGCAAACAGTGAGGAAGAGGTTGGTTCTGTGACTTGTGTACCAAAGTTTCTTGGAGTGGATCACCTAAATCATTGAGGTGATCCTGGAAGTTTTACCTGGGGAGGGAGTCATCTCACTGTGGTATCAGCTTAGCTGCCTAGCCAAGAGGTGGTTTCTGCTCCTACTCAAATGGTTGAAATTGCCAAGGAAGGAGTGGAAGCATGAAAAACCTGCCTTTTGCTTTGTTGCGGCAAGACCAGTCTCTGACATGAAACCTCAGAATCTTTCTTTTCCTTCAGTGACAAAATAGCAAAGAAGCAAACCTGGAACAAACTCCAGAGCTGTCTGGCAAAATATTTCCCAAAAGTTTTGAGTGGATAGGGAATGGGTACGAAACACGAGGAGTTTTTTACATTTTAGATTTGGTACGTTACTTGTGTGTGTCTGATTCCATGACTGAATTTACAAAGGTGCTCAGAATTTCAGCATAAAAATGCAGGAGATTTGCCACTGTTAATAGAACAGTTGGAATTGTTTTACACATTAAATCTTGCTGCCTTTCAACAGGCAGTGTTTAATTTTCTATACCAGCCACAGACTTTGAAGGTTTTCTTATGCTCTTACTTGTATAAGGACATAATGCAAACCACTGATTTTTTGGCCCTGACCTGGTTAAACCGGGAAGAGAACCATGCACGACCCTAATAATGGCTTTCCACCTCTGGTTTCCTTATTTTACCTGGAAAACTAATCCTAAGGTAAAGCTGGAACCTGTTAAAATACTGGACAGGCTACTTTGCTGAGGAAAATCAGAGCTCTTTTAGAGAATAGACCAGGAAAAGTTATACCAGTGATTACACATTTYCTCAAATCTATCACATTCTGCTGTGGCTTTGTTTGGGTTATACAAAGGTTCGGTGCAGGATCCAGTTAATATTTTGGTTGGGATGGACCAAGGTTGTCTACACAAATCACGTAATATATAACATAGTTGCAAATTCTGTTGAAATACTTTTTAAGAGTAAAAAAGGAAAAGTACTGGCCAAGCTGTTGGGGAGATGGAAAGCAAAGAAACAAGACAGAATTGGGCAAGCCCTCCTGCATGCCTTCACATAAGAAAATTCACCTGGGATATCCACTGATACTGATCTGTTCAGTATCAGTCCTACAAATACCCCTCGGAAAGATTTTCTTCCACTAAAGGAGGGGTCTCTCCTGCTGAGGAAGAGAGATCCAGTTTTAATACTGAACAGCTCATCASCATAATTCATCAGAACTTCGGGAAAAGTGTTATTTGGGAGTGTGTAGCACAAATAGGACATGGAATATGATATACAGGGTAATATAAGGCAATAATATAGGGCAGATGGTAATGTGCAGTGCATTATTACTTGAAAGCAAGCACCCTCTATAAAAAGCATTAATGATGGAGACAACATTGTCTTTCAGTACTTCAYGGTTGTCTTCCAGGATTTGTGTTTGTTTTAGATGATATGTGAATACTCTCCATTCCTGTCTACCACCGGGGCTGTGTCCTAAAGCTGCGTAACCCTTCTGCTTGGAATTAGCCAAAGCTGTTCGTAACAGATCACCAGCAATAGCTTTTAGAGAGGTGATTATCAATTCCAATTGTCTGCCAAGTGGCATTAGGTTTAGCGTTCCACCCGCCCGGTCATTAAGCACATGTCAAACCCCGAGGAGCTGGTAATTTCCGCAATTAAGGCTACCATTATTGTTTCCTTTACTTAAACAGGGAGCCCAAATTACATGGTTAAATATAACCACTGGTTGTTCCCACACACACTTGGGGTCTGTGCTTCAGAATAGTGTTAATCCTACGAGAACACACAATTAATAAGATAACAGTAGATTAAGATTGCTRCTGTGAGCTCAAACCTTGAAAGATCACATCCTCTTGAAGGCAATTTGGGAAAATCTCAGACAGCAACTAAAGGAATGGTGTGGAATATTAAGGACTGATAAATATAAATTTTAAACTGTTGCTTAAAGCTATGTGCACGTTCAGGGATATAGAAATATGATTAAATAGTTACATACAGCGAGATCAAACCCTTTATTTTCTGGCTGTTGATACTAAGAAATCAACTTCTTATTTGAAAAAAATGAAGGAGGATTCATTAATATGCTCTGTGGGGAATAATAAAAGCTGAGGAAAGGCAGTACAGGATGCTGCTGAACAGGGAAGAGACAAAAACTGTCTGAGAATTCCTTGGTCAGTTCTTAAGAACTTGGTTCTAAGTYCATTTGCCTGTTACAGAAGGAATTCCTACTGACGCTTACAGTAGCCTGGATTTTATTTCAGGTCCTTAAATCTTACATTTCTGATAGTAAAAGGAGTCTATAGAGGCATTCATGTGAATTGGCCTGGTTCCTCTGTCATGTTGCACAGGGAGTGAGGATGGATGGGAATGGGATAACCGATATTCCATGTCCACTTGCTGCCATTAATTAGAATGAATACAAGTATTTGCAGATGACCATTCATCTCAGAGACTGATAACTGTTTCATAACTTCCAAAACAAGTTTCCATCTTGTTTCACATCTCCAAGCATGGCAGTCGAATACAATAAACAATTGCATGGCCATCAGAGCCAAGTCACAGAGACTCCCAGAGTAAAACTTGGAAATTGCTTATTTTTCACAGTAGTGCCCTTCTTTTTATAAACTAGGACTGGAGAGCAAGGTGGTATCACTGCTTCACTGCACCCTTTTCTGCTTGTTGGTTTAAGCCCAGCTGTAATGTTATTTAAATGTTGATTTCTGGATTGGATTGAATGTGCCTTTATTGAGAGAAGCAATGCTCTTATATGAATGTCACACAGTTATTCTATTTATTTCCAAGGGAAAACAAACCTATTCAAGTCACTTAAAGAAATGTGTAAAAGCTACAGTGAATTTAATTTAATCTGAGTGTGTGTTTAATCACCTTTAAGGCACTTAAGGGATTTTGTTGATTTATGTATTTATTAACAGGGGTACTTTTAGATCCTGCTTCATGAATATACAGCCCCTTCAAATTAAGAGTAGTACTTTGGGTATATTCTCATGGGTTTTGGCCCAATTAGTACTTTCTGGAATAGGCCATACAGCATATTTGAACTCTTGGAGGCCACATACCCTGCAAAGCTAGAAAACCACCAGCTAGGTAAAAATGTGACACAATGAAAAACAGGAGGTACAGTAAATGGRAATATTTCATGTGATAGCTGTCTAAAGAAGTTGTACTTCCTTATCCCRAAGGCCTTATCCAACCGAAATTATACTATGTCTCTACTCTGTACATACATTGCAGCTTCCTCTTCATAAGGAAAAATCCCTAAAGCCTTATTACCTTCGAAATTTTGGAATCACATATTGGTCAGGTCCAATCCAGGTGTATAGTTCAWAGAGTTATTCCAACCTTATCACTTACAGGTGCATGAATAAGAGGGAAGACAGCTGGGTGTGCATGGAGACACCAACATCCTCATCTACACCCTGCACACAGCGCCGTTATTGGGGTTCACGGGCCTGAGGTGGTCCTGCCAATATCCAGCTCTCCCCATCCTATGCAGGTTTAACAAAATTTAGTTATTGTAYGCTTCGATTTGATTTTATCATAGAATCATGGAATGGTTTGGGTTAGACAAGACCTTAAAGCTCATCCAGTCCCACCCCCTGCCATGGGCAGGGACACCTTCCACTATCCCAGGTTGCTCCAAGCCCCGTCCAACCGGGCCTTGGACACTTCCAGGGATGGTGCAGGCACAGCTTCTCTGGGCACCCTGTGCCAACACCCGCAGTGCCAAGACATGAAAGAGGCTGCCAGGCTCCAGCTGCAGAGAAGGGTGGCACTCACTGAAGGGTTTGTTCCCTGCCTGAGGTGGATGGAGCAAAGCTGCTCCCACTGGAATGGAGAATTTCTTCCAGTGAATTCTGCAGGAATTGAGAAAACTGTCCTTGTATAGACAAGGGATGAATTGCAGTCCCTCGGTTTGGTRTAACACTCCTCTTCAGAGCCAAAAGTATGTCTGAAGAGGTCAGATGAGAGATTATTCCCAGTGAGAAGAGACTCCAGGCCCAGGAGTGCCTCCATGGGAGTGAACCAGGCTCTGCCCAGGGATGGGCTGGGAAACACTCCTCTCCCTCCCTCCCTCCCACCACATGCCTCAGAGAAAGCCCTGTCACATCTCTGTATCTGGGGGATAAATGTGATAAAGCTGCTGTGTCCAGCACAGCCGTGGCAGGAGGGAGCGGCAGGAAGGCCGCGGCCCTGATGAGGCCCAGGCACGGCGCCTTCTCAGGCACTTGTTCGTGCACATAAACACTTGCTGTGTCAAGGTACGGGAGAGGGGCAGCGGCTGAAAACAGGCTAAATCACAGGGGCTGTGTGACTCTGCTATTTATCATCTCCTAATTAACTGTTAATGCGCTGGTCTTTAGGTTCAAGCACAGCCCTAATTCATCCCAGGCAGGCACGGTGGTGCTGGGCTGGGGAAGGGGCTCTGCACAGCCCTTCAGCTCTCTGCTCAGTAACAACAAAACCTGAGGGGAGCCTTCCCTGCTGCTGTGGCGGCAGGGACAGGGCTGTGTGCAGCCCGTGGGACACTGGGGGCAGCCCCGCAGTGCGGGCGCAGCGGCTGTCGGCAGCACCCGGGCGGTGGCCTCTGTGTGCTGGGACCTGCCCCGGCCGAGCACASAACAGCACCAGCCTGGGAGGTCTGTCCCTGCCCGGAGCAGGGGCTTAGAACTCAATCTTCCAACTCAAACCGTTCTGCTATTCTAAGATTTCTGGTTGTACCAGGAATTAGGCACTAAAGCAGTCCGTAAGAACTACTATGGAGTACTTGGTCCTAGTGGAGTAATGGTGATTTTTTTTAACTCTTTGCCCATGCATAGAAAATGGTAGCACCTACAATCTATCACATCATCGTTAATACATTATCTCAGGAGACAGGTTCTTCCCCCAGAGGGTGGTGGGGCACGGAACAGGCTCCCCAGGGAATGGTCACAGCCCCAAGGCTGCCAGAGCTCCAGGAGCGTTTGGACAATGCTCTCAGGGACAGGGTGGGATTGTTGGGGTGTCTGTGCAGGGCCAGGGGTTGGGCTTGGTTATCCTTGTGGTCCAACCAACCTAACCCCCAAAAATCCTGCCCTTGTCTCTCCAGAGATGTTCCTCCTGGGATCTAACACAATCTTGCAGAGGTCTCTCTGTCAATACCTGCCTAACAAAGAGTTTAGTGCAGTGATCAGCTCCATTGGGGTGATGGGTTCAGGACTTGCTGGACTGGCTTTACAGCCCCCCAGCCCCACAGGCATTAATCCATGAGAACAAGCCCAGAAATTTATCAAGTGTGTAAAGTTAAGAACACGCCTAACTGTGAGGATATAAATGCTAGTGGCAGGAAGCAGGGTTTATGTTGTATCTGAAACACTTGCAGCAGTCTGTAAACAGCTTTTAATGGCAATGTATGTTTGGTTTTTGTTATCAGGCTATGTACTCCCTGTTCCACCTCAGTGCTGTGATCTGTGCTGCCATCCCCACAAAGCTGCCGGCATACACACCACTGAGATTATAGTCTTCATTTTTGTTATCAAAATGTTTTACAAAAAGCAGCAGCAGAAGGGAAATATTTTACCCAGAGGAGTTGAGATGAGGCAGGTTTTTAACAGAGAGGCCTCATAGAGAGCTCGTGACATTTACACACTTTGTGACACTTCATATCCCCTTGTTATAACACCTAGTTAAGGTTTTCCCTTTACGGTCTTTCAGGCATAGAGCACCTTATTAATGTCAGGCCTCCGGCTCTCCCGGCCAGGCTTGGCTGCTGCTGCTCCAGTGAGCCCTGCCTGCCAGGGATAATGATTTTGGGGAGTGCCTGGAATTAAAGTTAAGGGGCAACTTACAGTAGTTGAGAGTGGGGTTTGTGCTGTGATAACAGAAAATGCTTTATTGTTCGCACTGAAATTTGGCAGGATGCTCAAGTATTTATGACGGTCTTGGGAGCCAGGGTGTTGCTTGGCAAAACCAGCTCCTTGATTAACACTTGGAAATCGCCTGCTGCACAACAGGAGCTTTTCACTGCCACTGCAATAAAATCATCTGCATTGAGAGGTGACCTGCAAACCCCACACCTCCCTTTTCTCACTCCTGAGTCTTCGATTTGGGGGAAGTTACTCCAAGTCCAAGTAGTGCAGCTCATGCCTGTGTTTGCAGTTGGACGGGTTGACCCCAAATACAAATGACTGGATCACAAAGGCTCTTACTTCTGGATCAGGAGACTCAGAGGCAAAATGACTTCAGAGAATCACAGAATTACTTGGGTTGGAAAGGACCTTAAAGATCATCTCATTCCATGCTCCTGCCATGGCAAGGACACCTTCCACTATCCTAGGTTACTCCAAGCCCTGTTCAACCTGGGCTTGAACACTTCCAGGGATGGGGCAGCCACAGCTTCTCTGGGCAACCTGTGCCAGGACTTCAGTAGAACAGTGACAAAACAGAATCTGGGGCTAATTCAGTAGGAAGGAGAGTCAGGGTGTTGTTTCACAAATGCAAATGAACACATTTAGAATGATTTTGTGATTTAGAGAATTGCTTGGAATTATCCACCTCATCTCTTTATTAGAGTTCTTGCCTTTGAAGGATGGATGAATTGCATGGAAGGAGCCCAGAGGTGCTGGAGGCTTACAGCCTTGTGTATACAGCCTGCTGTTGATCATGTGTTGGGCTGGTTAGCATGATAAAAGTATAATAATTACATTTATCTGTTTCCTTAGACTGGGAATTAGACCAATTTTGTTGAATTATTGTTTTTCATGTCATGTTGTTTTTCCCAGTAGGACTAGGAGGTTGCATTCACATTGCAACCCAAAGTTCAAAATTAATTTCATATTTCAACTGCATGCAGGAACCCCAGGCAGGCCTGGAGGCTCCAAAACCATGCTGCAAAACTTGAACGTTTTTCTGCAGCACTCCAGAGTTCCCACACTGTGCTGCAGAGGCGTCCTGAGCTCTCTGAAGGGTGAGGTGGCACTGCTGGAGCACTGAGCTCTTGTCACCACATTGTGCACACAAACTTAGAGGTAACAGATGTAGGACGAGGACTGATGGAGAAAAATTCCGTCCTCTGGGGTGTTGTTTCCCTAAGGTGGTGGTTACTGAACAGACAGTGGCGCCGAGAGATGGACCGAGTTAGCAAGAAAAATTAGGAGGGCAGTGCTGGCTTATTTTTGTGACAGCGTGTGAGACACTTCCACTCAAGCCTTGTTAGAGCTTTGTCTTCAGCTCCSTGAAGGAGAGGTCAGGATGGTTGAACTGCCCCACTTCCCACACGGGGAATTCGCATTTTCAACACACAACTTGTTGTATTAAGGAAAGTATGTGGGTGTTTTGTGCTCTCATGAAAATGATGAATGGCTTTGCACCTTCCCAGGAAGGAAATATGCTGCCTTTGTGGGATCACAGTCCTCCAGCCCACTGCCAATGAGCTGTGAAGGTGAATACCTGTCCCCTGAGCCTGCACGCAGCTCACAGGCATCTCCCCTCCAGTTCTGGGTGCTATGATGTTTTACACTGATATAGCCAGTGATGCTCAAGAGTTTTGGCAGCAAAATAGACAGAGATACAGTCTCATCCAACAAGCATTTCCCCCTCTTGCCTCCTACCCTTCCTTCTTGCTGGTAAAATACATGTGCACTACAGTTTCTTTACACCAGAAAACTCTGTAACTGCATAAAATAAATGCCTACATGTATAAACTATCTTTTTCTATCCTGCATTCTAAAATATTCATTATTTAAGCTTTTAAAATATTAAAATATGCATTAATTTCTTCTTACAAGCACGTTTCCTATGATCTTTCTGTGTATTTGTGCGTTTAGAGGCCAGATTCAAGCCAGTACAAGGCAGAAGAGAATTTTCTGGTAAAAAAGAAAAACTTTTGGAYGGTTTCCTTGGTGTCAGTCCCTCACAGGAGGCAGGTGACAGGAGCAGTAAAAGGTGTAACAGCCACAGGGAGGGGGATGGACCCCTGGACCTCTGGCAACCCTTCCGCTGCTTTGCTGGCCCCTATGTGAGCCACACTTGTGCTGCACAACTCCCGTGGGAAGAGCAACAAGGCTTTCTTGTGCTGGTGAGTGCTCTAGAAGGGCCCTTGCCTCTGTTTCTCCAGTGAATGGGTATTTCTCCAGACTGTACAACACTGMTCCCAGCAAAAACACCGACTGTGTTGGAGAGGTGGGGGCAGACTAAAATCTGATTTATTTGGCTTTTATTCTTCCTCCAGAACTGGTCAATTCRTATTTGAGCTTTGCTATGCCCATATATTGGTGTTCCAGGTGAAKTAGGATTTGTGTCTGTTCTTCAGTTTAAAGTGGACACACATTTGTTTGCAGTCACAAGTAC
Organism: Amblyornis subalaris; assembly: GCA_018881555.1. NCBI lineage: Eukaryota > Metazoa > Chordata > Aves > Passeriformes > Ptilonorhynchidae > Amblyornis > Amblyornis subalaris. The sequence goes on from JACAXG010000207.1 coordinate 204,910, forward strand.
ATCAGTTATTACTCATTAATTACCTAGTTTTGTGGATGGGATGTTATCTCATAGCCATTAACTATGCTTTCCAAATAATCTTTAGTTAAGATTTAGGATGACAACTGCTCTTAAGTAGTGGGATATATGAGGGGAAAAAAAAAAAAGAGGCGTGTTTAAATTGCTCTAAAACCCCACATTATTCCATTGTGAAAAGGAAAAATAATCTACATACTTTGTGTTCTTATGCACTAATGCCCTCTTTTCCCAGCCTACTTTTCATGAGCATGTGAGACAGAAAGTGAATTGCCAGGAGAGTATAAAATGCAGCTATGGCCCAATAAGCCTCTAATTCATTTTGCTGACAGTTCCCATCCCTGTAATGGATGCAGCCCACTTAATGCAGCTGCTGACAGCCAACCATCACGAGAAGTGTAGGGCGACATGACTTCTGTATCTTCTCAAGCTCTAGGAGATAAGTTCCGCCTTCCCCCTCTCCCCTCCCAGATGATGTATCTGCAGCATATTTCCTTGAAATAAATAACAAAGATGTTAATGAGTTGCTGGTTAATTACCAGTTAGTTACAAGTGAAATGTTATGTTTATTTTCTATACAGTAGCACTTCAACTGTGTGTCTGTATCCTGAGCTAAGTATTCACTCCTGAAAAAGTATATGCAAAAAAGAAGTTTTTCTTACCCTGTGTTCTCCTGAGCCCTGTGTCTCTGATTTATGTTACAGGATGTGAAATTCAAACCCCAAATAGAAGAGCACAATGTATTGTCTTTGTTTCCTTTATTTCAACGACTAGAGATGGACCAAAAGGGATTCTGGAGACAGGATTCAGCCCTGGCATGGGGCTGTTTTGCTCCCTCACACATCCCAGGTGATGCTCTTGTCCCTGTGTTGCACTGTGGTTATGTTGGAGAAGCTTCCCTGCTCTTCTCCTGCCCCTCAGCAATTCAGGTGCCTGATCATCCCTAAAGCACCTTAGGCACTCCCCACACACCTTACACAGGGTATTGGGGTGTTTAATCCTCAGCACCCCTCAGCTGGGAGCTTCGGGTGCCACCATAGMGCTGACTCCAGTGTTGCTGCTGTAATGGATCACATCCTGGGGCTGGAGTCCACATGTCACTCTCTGCCCAATGGCAGAGACCAGGGAAGGACGTTGCTGCCCTTGATAGGGCCACCAGAGTCCCCACAGCTGTTTGTAGTCTCCTGGTCAAGCAGCACGACCCCCTCTCTGTCCCTGTGACACCCTTCTGCCTCTGGAAAATAAAACACTTTCTGTGAGTGTTTCACTCCCCCATGAGAGAAATGAGATAATAAAATTGGATAAGTAACTTGATTAAAGAAAAGTTCTGTCACTTCAATGAACAATATATAAAAGACCCTTTAAAAGTGAAAAAAAATTGTGCTAGAAAGACCATGTATCCAACCGACCCATGGTGTCCTCAAATCTGCCCGATTATTTTGACCGATACTTTGTTTTCTCCCTGCATCTCTAGATCGTCTTTAGAGTGACACTTAAATACATCACGGTGATTGAAGACCTACTTCATCACCACATTATCCCTTCCCTTTGACCAGAGCTGGAGCCTTCTCTGCTAATTCATTCGTCTGCTGCAGGAGAGGAAGAGTCCCCTTAAGCTTCCTTATCTTTCCTTTCAAGTTGTCCTCGGACTAATCTGGACTTCCAAAGGGCCCTCTCTGTAAATATGTGATCTATCTGCCTCTGTGATGTCCACGGCTTGTGAATTGCTGAGCACTGTAATTAGCAGACTCAATTAACAGTGGCTTGAAGATGTTCAGCGTCCCTACAGGATTGATCACCGAGATTGGGAACAGAAAGGTGGCTTGTCCTAAATCACCAAATGCCTGTTTCCTTTGACTGAAGATAAATCCAGGCATTTTCAGCTSTGTTTTGAACAGCAAGTACTTCAGTCTTTGAGAGGATGTTATTTAAGACATGAGGTATGTCCATGACCTAAGATAGATTGATCTGCTCCCCCTCTCCTTTTCACGCCTGATTCTTTTCTATGTTGAGATTAGAAGTCTTTGATTTCTTTATCAAATCAAATTCTGTATTGCTGGCTGGTAAGGAAATCAGTATGATATGATCACTATTGACTACTCTGGAATTTGAACCAACATGTGAGAGCGTAAGAACCAGGGTGTCCTAAATCCAGGTCTGTGCCCCCTGACTCTCAAGAACTAAGGAACAGATACTGGTCCACTGGAGCAGGGAAACACAACATGCGTGTTTGCTGGTTCTCGTAGCAAGCTCAGAAACCAAACAAATGGTAAGAGGGTTTTATTCAGTACATCCCTGAGCAGAGACCTGGTTTTCAGGCAGCCTGCTACAACTGATGCTGCTGCCCATTTCATGCACCTTCCAAAGCAGCTGGGGACACTGGGCCGAATTTGCACTTTGGCTTTGCTTTGTGGATGCGCTCCAAGGGCCAGGGGTGAGGGGAGGAGAAGAAACAGTTTAGTAGCTTTGCTTAGTGCTTGTGAACCTTTTCCTGGTGGTTTTACACAAAAGAAAGGCTGAGGAACCTGCAGAATGGTGATTCAGGGTCCAAAACAACAATTTTTTTGGTGCAATTCATTTTTGCTGGGTGTCCAGATGCTGTCGCAGAAGAACACAGGGCTCCTGGTCTGTCTCCCTGTGCCAGCTCTCTAGCTGTACCAGGGTTCCACTGGGTGACTAATGTGTGTCCTGAAGTCCAGCCATCGGCCACTGTGTCTATTTTTCTCCTGTTTCTGATAGAAAGAATAAGACTAGAAAATGTTATACAAAGGACTGGCTCCTGAGCCAAGGCGCTACAGACGAATCTTGCTTGGTTCAGGAGCAGTTGGTTTCACTGGCACCTGATTTGTGTCCTGCCTCTGTGGACTACATAAAGTCAACATTGGAGAAGSAGGGAGAAACTTTTTATTTTAATTGCCTAGTTACATCCTCTCCCCAGCCCAAGAAAGTCCTTTTAAATCTGTATCTCATGGGAAAACTGGAGGAGAAAACAGAATTTACCTTTGCCCTCCCCCAAAKCCATCAAACCTTCCATGTGAAGGTCCCAAATGCCACCCAAGGCATCTGCCAAGCTCTTCTGCCTCCTGTGCACCATGACAACAGTGAGCTTGGGACTCTGCTGCACAGCTCCAAATTTCAGCAAGGACATCGTGTCTACATATGTGAAGTGTATTTGAAAACTATTGTTAGTACGATCAGACTAGCAGTAATTTAATTTTAATGGGGATGTTTATGCTGAAACATCTACAAGTACAAAGAGACACAAATCATATCTGCCTTGAATTAATTCTCTTGATAAATCAGTTTCTCAGACTGAAACAAATTACCTTAATGAGGAAAAATCCTTGTTTATATCAACAACATTTAGCCAAATGTGGAATGTTTACAGCAATAATTCAACAATGTCCTTCAAGGAGCACAAACAACAATGATGAATGTTCAGGTTGTGCTGCTCTTTCTGTTCTCTTCCCTCCCATCAAGTAAATAATGTGTTTGGTTTAAAACTAAATGGAGATGTTTTGGGTAAGCAGTAGTACTGCTGACAGGGAAATGGGATAATTATAGCACTAAATTATTTGCTTAGTAGGTGAAGGTCCCACATAGTTTGAGACAGTCTGTGCACAGACCCTTTTTAAACCATTCGCCCTGAGGTTTGGCTTTATTTTAGGGATGATTTGGTTAATTTGTTACTTTAAAAACAAAGTAAACTTTAGGTAAGGCTTGATGGATCTGAGAAATTCCTTCTCTGTTCCAGCACCACTTAAGTGACCTGTTCCCCCCTGGATACACCTGCTGGCATCACGCTGGCTTTTGACACTGGGATCCCATGACTTGCCACGGGGCCCTGCAGGGATTCGGAAATCTCTGAGTTTTGGTATGCACAGGTGCCTTTCCCTCCTTGTGCCCAGCTGCCCYTCCTCACCGGGCGTGCAGGTGGGCTGTGGGCATCCTGCAGTGGCAGCACCCGGGTGGGCCATCGGCTGCCAGGAGGGATGGTAGAAACACCATGGAATTGTTACAAGTGGAAAAGACCCCTAAGACATTCAAGTCCAACAATTAACTTAGCCCTGTCATGTTCACCACTGAACTGTGTCCCCAAATGCCGCATCCRGAAACCTTCCAACCACTTYCAGGGATGGTGACTCCACCACTACCCTGGTGGAGTCAGTGCCCTTCCAGTGAAGAACTTTTCCCTAATATCCAAACTGAAACTCCCTTGGCACAACTTGAGACTGTTTCCTCTTGTCCTGTTGTTTATCTGGGAGAAGAGACCGACCCCCCTGATTACGGCCTCCTCTCAGGTGCCTGTAGAGAGCAGTGGGGTCTCCAGACGTGCTCAGGAGGTGGGCGGTGTGTGACAAAACACGGCGTCCTTGCTGCTGTGCTGCTGCTGGTGGAATGCTGGTCTTCCTGGCTTGTCCCAGTGCTCAGCAGGCTTTCAGGAGTGCACCAGCTCTGTTGGTTGAGTTGCCACATTCCTGGTCCTGAGCACAATGTTTTACCCATCTGTTCGATGGCAATTCGGGTTAGGACAGAGGAGGAGAAGGAGGAAGATSGTTTTAAAGAAGATATGAAAAAAACGATGTGGCAAAGAGACTTGTTCAGCTTCTGTTTTTTCTGAGGAGTGCCTGGTCCTTCCTGGCAGTGTAAGGCTGGGGCCACAGGTCAGCCCTGATGGAGATCTTGCTGCTTTGCTTCATCTCTCATTTCTTGTTTTTAATTAGAGTGAGGGAGCTATACACAGGTCTGTTCGTGATTAGGGCTAAGCAAGATGTTCTCAGGAAACAGTTTTTTCTAATGAATTTTTTKTTTTTCTCTGAATATTTGAAACTGCTCTTTGCAACGTAATTGTTGGGAATTTAATTTCTTAATTTGCAAGCAAAGTTCAAAAGAGCTGACAGCATTTTTCTCTATTTGRAAATCTGACATTTGGGGTTTATACATGTTATGGGCTTCTTGGGGATGTTTTTATTTGTTTGAGCTAACATCCTGCTGAAGAGGCTTCATGAGTGTGTGCCTATATTTATGAATCAGTATTTTCTTTCTGCAGATTTCTGAAAATTCGCTTTCAGGACGATTCTTGCCTATCATGGGGTTTGCCCCAACAGTTTCTGGAGGACTCAAATATAAAAAGCATGCAAACATATTAGATGAATTGGTTTTAAAAACTGGAATGCATGCACCAAATAAATATCTTTCTTTCAGTTTTGTCATGTTGAATATCACTGGTTATTGTACTCAGAATGTAAATGGGACTCTTTGAGGTCTCTTTCTGTTCTTGTAGTTGTACAGCACAGTTGATTTGGCTTATTTTTGCACATATTTCTTCATAGATATGAAAATTATATTAATCCTAGCAAGCCATCGATATTTCACGGGAAAAAATCCAGGCTTGAAGTAAACATCAGAATCTTTTATGCTCTTGTTGCAAAATTATATGTTGTAGGAGAAAAAAATTCTATCATAAGAGTGACATTTACCACCAACAAGAAATAGCTTTTTCCTTTCATTTCTATTTTCTATCCCTTTCACTTTTTAAAGCAACTCAAATCATTCCTGGGGRAAAAAAAAAAAAAAAAGAAGAAGAAAAAGTGGGGGGACTTCTTTCTTTAATAAATCAAAATTGAATATAAATAACACTTTGCAATTATGAGTGTTTAAATTCCAAATTTTTTAGGCTAATCACTTTCAGAAACAAACAAGAGATTGAATTTATATCGCCTGCAGTTGTTATTGGAAAGGTATGCCCAGAGATTGCTAAATGAAGTCAGTCCCAGTGCAATTATGATCACTCAAGCATGCTTTCAACGTATCGTGCCAAATTAGGTAGATTTGAGCAATTTGACTTCCTGTAACAAATCTCGAGGGCACTTTTGAGAAAGCACAGACTGTTTACAAACACTCTCAGGTTTCCCGAGGTTTCCCGAGGAACCGGCGCAGCGGCAGCGCCCGAGCACACACCTGTCAAACCCTGACAGCCACATGTGCTGCAGAAAGACCTCACTCTCTCCGTTTTCTTACCCTTTATTTGCAATTTAAAAACTGAAAGGCCACCGAAGTTTTAATTGCCTTGGACTCAGTCTTTTGAAAACCAAAATGCTACAATCTGTTAAATGTAAATATTGTCCACTTTCTGTTTTCCATTTTTTTCTTTGAATAATTTTTTTTTGCAGGACTTGAACTCCCTCTAGCATAAAAAAGCAGAGACTGTGTATCTGGACTATATACCATTGATGTAATAGTTTAGTTAATGCTGTTGCCCTGTTGTTGATCCAATATAGATGGGCTGCACTTCTGAAAACACAAGTTTCAGCAGATCCTTAGTTGGCAGCAATCACAAAACCAGTGCAGCCCTTTTAAGTCACACATTTCCCACTGAAAACAGGCAAAACTTCCTACAAAGATAGAAGTTACTCTTGCAGAATCACTAAAATTGCTCTAATATCACAATTACCAGCTTTGTAGAGTTCTGGGCTTCTAAGGGCAGGGATTGAGTTGCTGTAATGCAGTTAGTGAACAGCACATTTTCATCCTGTTCAATGACAATAGCTGAAATTAATTAACAGTAATGACAACTGTTGATGCTTCAGGGCCGTGGGCCCAATTCTGTACCTGTGCCCACATAGTGATTGTTYTAGTGCTTGCTTAGGTTGTGGCCAGTATGCCCACCAACTTGAAGGACAGAGCTGTGGAGAGGTGTTAAAGCACTTATTCTTCCCCTAAGCATTTCAATTTCAAAAGTTAGGCTTTTTTACTCGTTGTGTTTTTCAGCATAACAATACTGCAACTCCACCAGCACAGCCATGCTGAGCTCCTGCTGCTGTCCTGCTCATCACTGAGTTGCAGAAAAATCCTTTAGGTGATAGTTTTGTATAAATACAGTTAAAATGCAGTGCTTGGGAAAAGGCTTTATTTGGGGGGCAGAGAGAAGGATTGTGGGCAGATGGGTTAAGAGCAACCAAAAAGAGTGAATTCTTTTCAAGCCTGTCCAAASTCACATGGGTCCACTGCAGGAGCAGGGCCCCACTAGACTTTAGTGCTCTGCAATAGATGGTGGAGAAAACGTGGTCTCCTCATTTCGGTACTTTGCTGTCTTGACCTTTCTTGGATCTCTCTCTTCTTCTCTTTCCCAGTTTGTTCATGTCATTTGGCTTTGTTCACTCCAGTTTTCCCTCAGCTGCGCCAATTCTTCACCTGGGATGTGCAGCCCCTGCAGTTCTCCCAGGCTGTGTGCTTTGGGCCAGCTTTCCTCTTCCCTCTTCAAGGCAGACAATTAGCTGTTCCTCAGCAAAATGTAAACTAAATAAAATAACTTTGGCCTCTGCCCCAGGGTGCTGCAGTACAGATGTGCAGTATGTCAAGGTGTCGTCATGGATTGGGAAGATTGAATGTTAGGACCTGAAGAAACACTGAAGAAATGTGCAGGCCCTGGAAAGGGACTTGTGTCCCATTTTCCAGTATGATGCTCTGTGTACAGGATCAGAGAGACTTAATTTTTTTTAAGTGCCCAATTTACAGGTTATGGATGTTTGGGTTTTTATTTACTCTGAAGCTATAACATAACCTGCCTCCCCTTCTGTTACCCACCTAAACAGGGTGCATCATCATCCTCTGTGGGCATGGTCATCTGGGATTTCATCAGGCTATTGCATTAATTAAAATTTCTCCTGCCTAATGAGAGTGTGGTCCTGAGAAAATTGTGCTAAAATTTGGTGGATTTGAGTTTACTGATCAATTAAAAGTTAATTACACAATCAGAGGCTTTTCATTCTGAAAGGTTGGTTTAAGGGCTGATATTTTAGAACTGCAAACCAAAATGAGATGTTTTGAGCTGGCTTGGAGGGGAGGCTGGTCAAGTATTGCCAAAACAGCACATTTCCCACTGACTTCAGATGGGAATCTGAACTTCAGAGTAATTGTGTGAACATGGAGGTGAATAGTCCGAGCGAGGGCAGTTGTGGGTGCAACAGCAGCCAAACTCCCCAGGAGTAGGTCCCTGCCTCAAATGCCTCTGCTGCCACTGGCCTAAATGCCTCTACTGCCACTGGCCTAAATGCCTCTGCTGCCTCTGCCCTAAATGCCTCTGCTGCCTCTGCCCTAAATGCCTCTGCTGCGTCTTCCCGTGGGCACTGTCACCACCAGGAGCCAAGGGCAGTGTGGGTTCCCCTGCCACGCCCAGCAGTGGGGCTCCAGTCCTGGTGTGTGCCCAGCCCAGGGAGCCATCCCAGTGTCCAGGAACGGCCTCGGCATCCCCATCTCGGCTGGCAGGAGGGGCTGCCCTGACAGAGTGGCTGGGGAGACCAGACTGGACATGCCATGGGTCAGAATCCCGGGCTGAACAGCTGTGGATGGGCACAAAAGTTCGATCGCTGAAGCTTAAGCTATGTAGCAAATTGGCAATAAAGAGTAAACTTTGTAGAATTTACAGTGATTACAGTGAAATGGAAATGAGGAAACTTAAGAGAAAGGGGCCATAACCCAAGGGACGTGCCAAGGTGATTTTTCACACTTTTGGGATTATTGATTCCATGAGCAATGCCAGAACAGGCACATAGAACGGTTTTGTTCCTGTACAAAGTGCAAAAACACTTGATTATTTTAAAATCTTAATTTTTTTTTTGTTTGTTAATTTGTTCATTAAAAAGAAGAAAATATAACTTAGCATGGTATGAAAAGATATTCATTGCAGAGTGCACAAATTAGGTRCTCTAATATTTGCAAGATAACTGCTATGCCTTGGATCAAGCCTTTTGTGAGCCCCGTGTAAGCATTTAATTCACAGTGTCTTTGCTCACTTGCACTGTTTGGTCCTGTGATGGGAAACACAATGTTTTAGCAAGAGTAGAGTAAGTTTTCTGTGAGTTGGCATTGTTTCATCATTTTTTTTTCCTTTCTTTTTTAAATATTTGAGGTTTTTATAAGAGCCACCACTTGAGGAGCAGCCTGACTGTCCTTAATAATTATCACAGCATCCCTGTGATACTAATTCCTACTGGTAGGAATTTGCCCCTACGTCTTGTATCTTTCTGGGGCTCCTAAGCTTCAGCTCAAGTTGAGCTCACTGCATGGTAAATAAGCACTAACAGATAACATCTAGAGTTATTTCCAACTTTGAACATTTTTCCAAGAAATACAAAGGTCAAGTGGAGTGAAATTGTTTTTAAAAACAAACAGGCCAGCAAAGAAAAGAATTAATTGCAGGTTTGAAATAACATGACGATGTCGGAAAATAGCGAAAGGGATTTGTAGCTTGAAATCTTATTCAAATGATTTATGTTCATCATATTTCTGCTTGTAAACAGAGATTAGAGAATAAACTCAATAAATCTCCCACTAAGGCATWGAAAAGCACATGTGCATTGCTAATGTTTTAAAGATTCCAGTTAAAGCTCTAGGTTTCGCTAACAAGCAGACACGTTTTTTGTAATGAAAGATGAGTAGAAAATACTTTCCTGTGAATTAATGAGCTARTTTTTGGATTACACTCACAGCTGTTACTACATGGACTGGCTTTGGTCATTATAATATGTTCTGATAGTCCCCCTAGTAACAAGGAAAGTGGTCTCACAGGCTAGGAACAGTTCAAAGCCTTTGATTACAGGCCGGTCCTTGAAGCTCCCAGCCAGCCTCTCCCCACGATTCATGCTCTCCATCTGCCAGAGCATCCACATGGCAGAAGCTCGGAGGAGGCCTGCCCCAGCAATGCTTTCAAGATGTCAGTAATCAGCTAACAGCASACATTAACAGCGACTATTACAGCCCTGCCATCCAGGTTGGAGGATTTCTGTGTTCCTTCAGCAATGATCAAACTTAATCTCRGTAATGTAGAGCACAGCCTCTCCGAAAGAGATCCAGGCTTGTCATGTGTCACACTGTTTTCTCAAGCCAAAAATAAATATATTTCTCTTTTTTCCTTCAACTTCTACATTTTGCTTCTTGTTATATTTGAAATATAACATGTGCACTGTGCCAGCGAACGAGGCCTCACTGCCTTTGCTCCAGCAAGGCTTTAAATGRGAATCACCTCTGAGAAAGGCCTGGAACACTGACCTGTCTTTACATTAACTTTGGGAACAGTCAGAATTTGTTTTTCTGTTCCAAGCTTTACTTCTCTGAGCCCTCAGGTCCCCTCACGCCTTGTGCATTATACACTTTCCATTAACAGATGCCACATGTTAACAGCGTTAATAGAACTTATTAGGTTTAATGGCAGGGTGGTGGGAAGTAGCTGCAGGATGATGGATAGTTGCAATTCATCCATTAAGGAAGCTTACTTTTAACGTCTTTGTCGGTGTTTTACCTGTGTTTAAAGCATCTCGAAAGTGATCAATTAGCCAAGAACTTTTAAACAAAATTTAAACCTCAGAGCTCACTCGCAGCCTCACAGAAAGCACGAAAGATAAATGGGGTTTGAAACACCCCAGCATTTAAACTGATGTATGTGTGGAGGGTAATTGCATCAGTTTATAGGCTTTCATTTATATAARAAGGAAATCAGTGCTTGGCATGTAACAAAGTTATGTGAGAAATAACCACAATTTGCTGTCGTTCACACTCATAAGCCCCTGTTTGTTTAAAATGGTTTGTTCATCAGATCCTTGTTTTCACAAACTGACGATATAAGCAAAGGAAAATAGTTTATGATTTGTTTTTTTTACTTGTTCATTCTAAATGCTGCAATGAATTTCAGAGTGGAATATTCTGGGCTTATACCTGTCATAAATAAAATAAAAATCAAGTGGATAAGTAATCTACCTTACAGCCTTCTCTACTGTGGAATTATGGGCAAAAAGATCTTGTTACTGGTTTTGAATGTACAGCACCCTACATTTTTTTGGAACCGTACAACCAGTTATTAAATTGAAATCTGCCTTTGTGTTTCAGATTTTTAAAATGATGTTTTTAAGGCATGTGCCTGAGTTCTTTCTGGTGTTATTTGAAGGTGTTGTCGGAGATGTGTAAATGTGCAATAATTCAGCTGCCTGTTGTCCAGCGAACTCGAACAGTTGTGAGTGACTCTCCCTACAGGCTGGAACCCCAGAGGCAAAGCAACACCTTCTCACTGGTGCCAGAACACTGGGCCCATTTCTCACTGAGAGAATTATCCCTGTGAGGGTCCATGATCCCTGATCCATGTTCTTTTTTTTTTTATTTTTTAGCTTATTGTTTTGGGAAAATATTTGTGTCSATGCTTCATGCACTGCACAGTCCTTGCGTTCTGCAAGAGGAAAACCCAGAAAGACACAATGCTGGTACAAATGTAGGCAACACATGATATTGTGGRAACAGTACCTTCAGGTAGAGCATCCAAAGTAGAAATGGCTTTAGCTTGAATTCCACTCATCCAGCTCAGTCTTTTCCTAATGCACTGGTTTGGGCTGGGCTAGAATTAATTGTGTTCTCCGTGGCTGGTATGGGGCTGTGTTCTGGATTTGTGCTGAGCACAGTGTTGATAATACAGAGGTGCTTTTGCTATTGCTGGGCAGGGCTTGCACAGAACCCAGGCCTTTCCTGCCCCTGGTATGACCACGCTGGGGGGGAAATTGGAAATGCATGGAATGTTGGGAGGAGATACAGCCAGGACAGGTGACCCAAACTGACCAAAGGGATATTCCAGACCGTGTGACATCATGCTCAGGATATAAAGSTGGGGGGAAGAAAAAGGGAGGAAGAGATATTTGGAGTGATGGCATTTGTCTTCCCAAGTCACCGTTCTGCAGGATGGGGCCCTGCTCTCCTGGAGAAGGCTGAACACCTGCCTGCCCATGGGAAGCAGTGAATTAATACCTTGTTTTCCTTTGCTTGTGTGCACAGCTTTTGCTTTCCCTATTAAACTGTCTTTATCTGAACCCACGAGTTTTCCAGCTTTTACCCTCCCAATTCTGTCTCTGATCCTTTTGGCGGGGAGTGAACGAGGGGCTGCAAGGGGCTTGGGGTGTTCTGGGGTTCAACCACGACATTTTGGGGACRTTCACAGGTAGTTTTGAACCAAGATGCATTCAGTACGCTGACAGCAAAAGCTTCAGAGTTTGACTCATTCTTCAGATTTCTTTTCAAAACTGATTTTTATCTCTTATTTTTGTGAAAGGTGCAATATTTACTCATGGTAAGAATGATTCTGTTATTTAAATCATAGAATATGAGTAAGGATTTATTTATATCCAGGCAGTTCCTTAAATGGGAAACAATGCACTGGTGTTTGTTCTAATGCATTATTAATTTCAGCCTGCTGGATTTCTGTTCTTCTAGACCATGAACCTATTGTCAAGAAACAGCAGAATTTTGTATACATTTAAATATACACAGATTCCCAAAGTTTGAAATGGGATGATTTGTGCTCTTTGCAATGTATTTACCCAGAAAAGTTTGGCTCAGCTGGAGCATCTGGTTCTCAGTGTGTTCCTAGATCTAAACTCAATTTTGATTTTGACATAAGAAGACCGACTGACAGAAGGTCACATATCGAGCTTCTGACTCAGCTGGAATGGAGACCAAGATCTTTCTGGCTGTGCTGCTCCATGTCCTGCAGGGAGAAAATGCTTGTGCAGGTCACCCCATGGAGATCAGCACAGAATATGCTGAGAGCGATGAAGACATAGTGGCATTTGTGACCTTYCCACGCAGGAAAGGCCATGTAGTAATGGTCAGGAAAAGAAGTGGGAGACTCTGTGAGTACTGTAGAGCGAATTTCTGTGTGCGTATTCATGGGTATGGTACAGGGAGAAGGAAGACGCCACAGGTCAAGTCTGTTGTCTGTAGGCTAGACCTGAACAGCTGCCCATGTGGTTGTAACAAAACCCAGGCCCAGGTGATTGAATCTAATATGGTCACTGCTTTTTGTTCCAGTTTTAAAGGGGAGTCTGGCATGCTGAGACAGCTCTCCAGCGCTCTAAGTGCAGCTTCCCTTCAAGTGACTGCAAATGTACAGATTTAAGTGAGTTTGGGCTCTGAGCATTTATTTTTTAGCTAGAATCTCGTAAAGTAAAATCATATTACTTTCCCAAAACAAGCCATCTTGCTTCTATGCCGTATCTGCAAACAATTATTCAAAAACAGTACTTATTTGAAGTGCAATCGTCTTAATCTTCCTGTGTTAGAAAATTCCCAACCCTTGAGCCAATATTGTGACAGATAGTTTATTATTTGATAACACAGGCATTCCGTGCAACAATATTGCTCTGGATGCCGAGTGTCCTTTAATCAAGTGCAGGGCTGGCAATAGAAACCATGGATGCATCAGTTTCATGAGTGAGGGGAAGTCATCAACACTGACTTGCTCTGCTGAAAGCATGTAGTCCACGTAAAGTTTCTCTTTTGTTCCTCCAGAAACTACCTCGAGTGCTCCACCAGTGCTGGGACCTTGCGCTGTCACTTCCTTTCTCCCCTTCTCTCCCTGTCTGAGTGGGAGCAGATTTCCATCATGCTTGATTGAGGTGAGGTTTACAATTGCATCTGGAATTACTAGAAACAGAGATGGTCCTTTAGGAACCACCCATGTGGACAGCTGTGTGTTAATTTTTGCTGCAGACCATGAAGGAAATTTGGCATGACTCTAAAATGAAGCACAATCATTAGGTCAATTAGCTTCTCCACTACACTCTCTTTCCTAAAATTTGCCCAAACTGATGCCTTATCTGGGACTACCTAAAAAGAGAGGCTTGACAAAATTAAAAGAGTAAAAAGAGGTTACATTTATWTGAAGGCCTTCAGGTGCATCCGGGGCAGTCAGAGCTCACTCAGGGTTACACCCTAAGATGGACCCCCTAAGGTGGACTCCCCAAGATGGACCACCGGTCACGAGTTCTTCATACTTTTATAAGTTTGGTCCATTTGCATATCGGGGTTAGTTCTTCCAATTACAGCTTCAGGTAATGAAGTAATTCACTCCAAGTTTCCTCCCCTCTTCCCAACTGTTGTTTACAGATCTCGGGGCCTGAAGCAGTAAGGTGTCCTTGAGATTCAGGCCTGAAGATGGATTGTTTTGTCTGAAAGCAGTAGCTAACACTCTATATGGACTTTAGAGTTATGCACTAAAGAATTGCAGGGTTACAAATATATGAAAAATATAAAAGCTGAAATCCTAAGGCATCATGACCTCCCAGACACTGCAGGGTTTTAGGCAGATTCTTTTTCCTGACTATGATACTGATGATGTTCATTTCTCAGCTAGCAGCTTTGCTCTGCCTGAAGGTGTTAAACCTTGCAGGAAGGCCAGTTCTCCTGCAGGAAATGGGATCCTTGTGTACCCCAGAGCGACCAAAATGCTGCAATGTGAAAGAATGCCAGGTTTTGCAGTCATCAGCAGCTTTGTAAGCTGGTTGAAATTGTTGTAGGTTTGCTTTTCTGCTTTAAAAAAACATCATTCAAATTAATTCAGTATTGTTGATGTAAATTTTACCAAGGGCATGTCAACACATACAATACTGCCCTCTGATACCTCGTAGTGTGTGAGGTGCTTGAARTTTATTGGGAATGGCTTCCCTGCATTTATCAGCAACACATTTCCAGGCTTTGCAGCAAGTGATGTAGGAGCTCCGGTGATCGTTCTCCAGGAAGAAGAGGAATGTACAAACACTGGCAGTCCAAACAAGCCTCAAGTCTTTGGGATGTGAACTGCATTCCCTGGAACGGTTCAAGGCCAGGCTGGCTGGGGCTTGGAGCAACCTGGTCTATTGGAAGGTGTCCCTGCCCATGACAGAGGGTTGGAATGAGATGAGATTTAAGGKCCCTTCCAACCCAAACCAGTCTGGGATTCTGAGATTTCTGCACATCCTGAGCTTGGTAGGCCTGGAGGAGGTGGGACCTGCACACAGCAATTCCAGGTGGCACAGTACTGTACCGGCATGAAAATGGTTCATTTGTGTTTTACAGACCTGGAAATTCCTGCAGATGAATTAAGTTTTGGGATTGCATGGGGGTTTTAGGACATACCTCCACAGACACAGTCTCCAATAATGGACAAGTAACACACAGTATTTTATACTAATACGGAAACTGATATTCTGTAGCTTTCACAGCAGTGTCTAAAAAAATTATTCACTGCTAAGATCCCTCATAAATTTCTAYAGCACATTTATGTTCCAAATCTGCATTTAATTTAGATTTAATAACACATTTATAGTCCAGCGTATTCACTAAATGCTAAATGATTATTAAAACCTGCGGAGGATTAACAACTCCATAACTTATGCTGGAGATACCTACATCAGCTCTGGGCTTGCTTGCAGATATACCACCACTGCTGAGACCCCAAACCCAACACCTTCCCTTCCAGAAGAGGGGCCCCACACCGTGCACGTTCTTTCCCTTTGTGCCCCAGAGCAGCAGAGCCGGTGTGACCGCCAGGCTCCGCTGAACAGTCTGAGCTTTCCCACTCACCTGCAGAGCCAAGATTTCACCCCCCAGATGTCCTCATTTTTCAAGGCACATTGCAAGATTGTTTTAGCTTTGAAGGAGACAGCCCCAACTGGTGCTGTAACACTGATGTGACTGYGATTGAAGTTGTTTAAGAAATATGTTCTGGGTTTTGAAATGTTGTAAGGGGTGGAGGACGGGCAGGGTGGGGCAGAAACAGCAGGGATGTGTGGACCTGTGCACTGCAGAATGGTCTCTGCAGTGAGAGCTTCCACTCCAGAGATTCCATACGACAACACATATATTTATAAATGACAATAATATTGAAAATCTGCAATATGAGGTAGGACACAACTGTAGATGTTTCAAATTAATGACCARTTCTGCTCTTTGTTTCTCCTCATGCTTGGTAAGCAACAGATGTACTTCTGCCAAAGGGTGCCCAAGGGTCTAGAATGGCCCTTGGTATAGTAGGGCAACCAAAATTATTGCATGTAAATTATATTTTGGGCATGGATACAAGGTCTTGTGTCCTTGAGACAGTCTAGAGTCTTGTGGTAAGAGAGGCCTTGAGCACCCTGGTYTAGTGGGAGGCRTTGGGGTTGGGACTAGGTGATCTTTACCCTTTAGCATTCTGTCATTCTATGAAATCTTTATGATACAACCAGGCTGAGCTGGGTCAGTGGGCATGACTGTTGGGTCAGTGGGCATGACTGCTGGGGCAGTGTCAAGAGTGTGGCTGGAATATACACATTTGGTGTTAAAAATTCATTTTTTAAGGATTTGCATTGAAACATGAGAATATTTTCCTAAACTGCAGTAGATTTTTTAAGCCCATAAGTATTGCCTAACCGGAGAATGGAGTGGACACCACGTTTGCATTCTGTGTATCTTGCATGCTGCCCTTGCCTGCACTCCTGGTTTAACCAATCTGCAATACAATAGACAAAACATGAGAAGTATCAGACAAAATAATGGAGGGAAAACTTAAATTTCCTTGTCAAAATATCTGTTTATGCAAGCCTGACAACGTTTCCTGGCGTGTGCCGTGAGAGATGGGGATTATTTCTCTGGGTGCTAAGGAGGGGACACTGCGCCAGCCGATCCGATCCATTCGGACACRCTGAGCTCTGCCCAGCAGCTCGATAACATCAGGTCATTCAATCCTGAGAAATACCTGCTGACAAGTCAGCAACAGGAAGCTCTTGAAGTATGGGAGAAAGAGTGATAGCGTCATCTCACGCCGTTCATAAAATAASAATGCTTTTTTCTTGGGTGACCTASGCACCAAGCAGCATTTCCCTGGCCAAGCGGGAAGAGAAGCCACTGGAAAAAAAATGCTTAAATCACTCATAAACTATTATCCTACTTTAAGGTATTACCCAGTTTTGACAAGTTTATCTAGCAATACCATTGATATCCTCAGCAATGGTGTGTCTGCAGTGAAAA
The DNA here is from genome assembly GCA_018881555.1 of Amblyornis subalaris. Taxonomy (NCBI): domain Eukaryota; kingdom Metazoa; phylum Chordata; class Aves; order Passeriformes; family Ptilonorhynchidae; genus Amblyornis; species Amblyornis subalaris. The sequence goes on from JACAXG010000207.1 coordinate 221,728, forward strand.
AAGAGCATTTGGTCCAAGGATGGATATTTAATTTTTCAAAGCACTAATAGCAGTTTCATGTGATACTCTCCTGCTGCTTGCCCTGAGCTCTGAACCACATCTGTGCATCTACTGAGTTACTGGATCTGTCTTGCTGGGGAGCACAGGACGTGCTGCATGAGCCAGACAGGTACTGTCGAGGCTGTAACTTGGCCGGAGTGAACAATAGAGCAGAGGAGCAAGCTGTGCTCCAAGCCGTGCACAGAGCAGGGCTGGCGTGGTGGGGACAGGGACCTGCAGGGAAGGGGGTCACTGCCTTTGGGAACAACAGGCGTCCCAGCAGGGTTTGTACCCAGAGTGAGTGGCTTTGGCCYCTCCATCTGCTCCAGAGAGCTGCACAAGTACCTGCTCCTCTTTAGGATCCAGGGAAGTTGGCACCAGTGCAAGGGGCAAGCAGTCGGATTGGCCTCTGAGCGCAGCCAYGGGCTCCTGCCATGAGCTTAGCTGGGCACTTGCTGTCCTGTCCTGTACTGACGCATCTGTGGAACACTTAGTTTTTATGGTTTATGAAGACATTGTGGTGTAAAGCATCATGTTGGAAGCTAAAAATAAGCAGAAGCCAAAAGCCAGGCAGTGCCATGGGGTCAGCACATCTGTGTGCAGGAGTCCCGTGGTGTTTGGTCCTCTGTGACTGAATGCTTGACTTAAACACTAAATTGACAATTAAAGTACTGCTGTTAGTTGATGTGCAACTACTGGTAATAAGTGAGTACTGGAGAAAAGAACTGGGATGTGATGACCCGGTGCTGCTGCCAACAGGCTGAAACACAGCACGCAGCAAGGTTATGGTCCCTCTTCCTGCTTTGTAGCTGGGTTGACACCCAAAACACAGAATTTTGTTTGTAGTGAATTATGGTTCAAAGCTGCACCCACAAAGACATTGTGGGAGTGTTTCCATTTCAATCCATCAGAAACACCCTGGTCAGCCATAACTGAAGACTGAAGTCCGTTCCCAGGATACTGAATGTAAGTAACTCAATAGATTCACCTTCATGAGCTTGGGTGAAGGACTAATATTAAAGAAATTCTTTCTGTTATCAAATCTTTCTAGTACATTAGGACTTATTCAGGCATTCCACTTTCATTACAGTCAGTGGTTTCTGAAATTTCATCCTTGGATTTTCTGTCAGTTGCTCTTGAAGCACTGGACTGGGGAAGGAAGGCTATGAGGAGGTATCTTTTAGCCTGTTGAGGGTTTTTTTTCTCCTTTAAACAGAAAATTCCCGTTGTGTAATATGCCTGAACGAGGAAGTCTGGGGGCTCTGGACAAGCCAGTTCAGCCAGTTAACAACACATTGCTTTCATTGCTCCAGCATGTCAGTGATTACTCTAACGCTGAGCTCTGGAGGGCTGGCTGGGGATGAGGAGTGCCTGGAAAGTGGCCCCCAATTCATTATTGTCGCCGAGCACAAAGGTCAAGCGCCCGCGCCCCGCTGATTGGGCACCTTACGCACAGTGCACGTCCTGGGAGGAGCCCCTGACAGCTTTGATTTTTCCCACACACAAACTGTTGGTACAAGATGTAATCTGGGAATGAAAGGGCTGTGGACAGGATGATTGGGGACAGCTGCTCCCCAGAGGCCTCCCCACTAAATACCCTCTGCTTTCCATGGCCTCGGGACAGGAGAGGTGTCAGGCTACAAAGAGGCACAGATGGAAGTGAACAGGATTAAGCAGCGCTGATTAGCTATAAGTATTTTTTCAGCAATGTAATGGCACTTTAAAAAAAAAGGGGGAGGTGAGGATAAAGGAAGGAGGATATGGCCTCACCAGCTTCTTCCATCCGTCATCTGAGCACGAGCAAGCTGTGACTGAGACGGGTCACCTCTGCCTGTGGGCTGATCCCTGATGAACATCACTCAGCTTCAAAGAAAATGAGTGCCTGTCCCTGCTCTGCCTTTACAAATTTAATAATTAACAGAAGAAGACATGGCCTGTTGTATAGACAGACCTCAATCCCTATTCAGTCAGCAACAATGGCTCTGGTAGGTTTTGGGTCAAGTCTACGCAGTGCAAGAGATTTCCACTTTTTAACTAGAGTGCACTAGCACTTTTTCATTTCTTCTGCAGGTAGAGGTGATTCCAGAAGCTGTTCATTGCTTCCCTGCTGGCTCTTCTCTAGTGGTAAAGGCCACGGGTGGGGAAATTCTGCTGACTTTTAAGTGGAAAGACTGCTGACCACACAGAGTTCTCACAATTTAATTTTCTGTTTTAACAAATCCTAGATATAGTAAAAATGGATGAAGCATAAACAACTTTGCCTTGATTTCTTTCTGGTGTAAATGGATGACAAGCAATGTTTTTACCATCGTTTACTTTGACGCTTTAAGGAGGTGTAATAAGGAGGTATAAAGGTACATTTGAAAGGATGAGTTGAAGAATCTGTAGTCTTGTGATCGGAGATCCATGGAAGAAGTTCCTGATGTGCAGAATAACTGAGCTGGTTTCTGATGTTTTAATTAATCTGTGTCACCTAACGGGCTTTGGCTCAAACCAACAGCTAATTTTACTTAGCCTAAAATGCATGTTTTCTGCTGGCATGTCTGTTGTTCTTCTGTCCTCTCAAGAGCTTTCTCAGTGGTCATGAGGTTCTGCAATGCTCTGACTCAGCAAAACCTGATATCAAAGCAGTGATGCTGTACCTTGTTAAATTTGTATTGATTATTTCAATTCTCCCCACTCCCTTAAATAACCAGTTAGAGCAGAATCAGCTGACAAGGGTTTTAATTTTCCTCTCAGTCTGCAAAGCACCAGTACAGGGAGGTCCTGCGCTTTCACACCTTGAGCGATAGGAGCAGTGAGGAGATCCTGGATCAGGCCCTGCAGATCAGTTTTATGGACCCAGTTGCTTCTGCTGCTACCAAACCTTCCTTACACTTCACCATGTACTCAAGGGCTGCATAAAGAAGGCTGAGCTAATCCAAAAGAGAAGGAATTTCCAACTCCATTAACTTTTACTGTAACCTGAGAAAACTCATTCCAGATTGTTTGTGGGCAAATTGCTCTTGTTAATGGCCAGAGCGGAGCTGGCAATATTGCCTTTCCTGCTGCCGCCGGCCCCCTGCCTGCTCCCAGCCAGCCCTCGCTCTGCAGCCCTTATTCCAATCCCATGATAAAAACGAGCCAGGGTTACAAGTGAGATATTTAAACTTCTGCAAGAAATGGGTTGGCTTTAAACAGGGTTTTCTGCTTAATTTCTCCTGTGAAAGCAGTGGTTCTGTGCCTGGAACKGGGCAGACCAGCAGGCAGACCTAGCAATAGGACACTTCTAGTTTGATAAAATGYAATTTAGTTAAAAATGTAATGCAAAACCACTGGAAACACATGGATGCCGGCACTGCCCCTGAAACACCAGTGAGCTCCTGTCTCAGCCATTTTCCCAACACTCCCAACACGTGCTGGTGATTTAGGGTCTGAAGTACCCAGTTAATGGGMATGACACTGTCAGTACATTTACCCTGCCTCCACTGGCAAATAACCAGCCAACGGTGACCATTCATCTGTTCTGCTCTGTGCGAGAACACGGGACCCAGAGAAGCTGTGCCTGCCCCATCCCTGGGAGTGTTCCCAGGCCAGGTTGGACGGGGCTTGGAGCAACCTGGGATAGTGGAAGGTGCCCATGGCAGTGGGGCAGAAATGAGCTTTCAGGTCCCTTCCAGCCCAACATACTCTGTGATTTTATGACCCACCGAGGCATATTTCTGAGCTGGTTGCTGTCAGGGCACAGATGGACAGGCTCCTTCCTCAGCTCCTTTCTGATAATGGCTTCATTTTTCTGCGTAATGAACAGAGCAGGTGGGACTCATTTTTTCCAAATATTTTTTTTTTATTATTATCTAATTTTGTATTGACATATTGACACAGGAAGTACAATTTTGTAGTCAGTTAATTAACTTTTTTTTGGTGTCCATGGAAACAGCTAATCAAGTAAAACTGCAGTATTTTAACTGAGCAGATACAGTTTCATTCATATCCTGCTCAGTGCTGGCTCTGCTGGCTCTCTGTGAAGGAGGACAGTGCTGTGGATCTCTGGCCTCCATTTCCCAATGTGCTATCCCAGCATGGAAGGCCTGGCCTTTCACTATGCTCATTACACAGTAACATCATGGTTCTCAAATAAATGTTAACACAGGGAACGAGTTGCTCCCTTGGGGATGAGAATGTACAATGAGACAAGCTSCGAAGAGGAGAAGAGTGCTGTTTTCATGAACTCAAGTGCTGCACTTTGGAGTGGGTAATAATGGCTGGTTTGATTCTGTGTTTGTACTTGAAGTGGAAGCTTCACCCTGAAGCTGTTCAGCCACCACGGGAACTTGGTTTCTCAAAACAATTTAATTCAGCTGCATCCTTACGTTGGATAAAATTTTTATCTAAGCTGATTTAAAATAGTCTACATCATCTTTTTGATAATTACACCTGCAAAAAAGTCTGAATCCTTAAATCTGCCATGGCTGTGAATATTTCATAATTCTTTAGACTTTTATAGGCTATAGTGGAAAAATGTTGCCCTCACAACATCAAGTCCCAAACTTGCTTCTTCATRCTGTGTCTTTGCACACATCTTGTGTACAAGATGTGTGAAGGAATTCAGAAGTGGTACAATAGGGAGTATTTCCATGTCTTGTCCTCTTGGATTGTGTTAGTGGGGAACAAGGAGGTTCGATTTAGTTCCCTCAATATCTTCAACTTCTACCTGCAAATTAACAGAACGACTTGCTTGGAAACCATTTGCACATTGTGGCAATGCAATACAAGTTCGCAAAGTCTCCTAAAGGTGAATCTGAACACAGCAGCCATCAGGAATTGGGCACTATGCCTCAAAACAGGCCTTTTACTGTGCAGATGGGTCCCGTGCATTTCTCCATAGGTCAGGGTGGAGATTATGTTTTAGGTCACCAGGCTGCTGAGGAGTCGCCCTGCCAGGTGAAGGAATGCCAGATGGCTTTTTTCTCTCTACTTAACACATTATGAAAGCTGAAAGAAAAGCATTTGGAGCTGTCTTGGATTGTTGAGAGTTCGTGGGGTAAACAGGACTAAACGTGCCATGCAGTCTGTGAACAAACCCCAGCAAAGTTAGCTCTGTACCAAGCAATACCATTTTTCCACTCTTTTAACAGATTCTGACAGTTATTGTTTAATGTACTTTGGCAGAGTATGAAAAGGTCTGTTCTGTAAACAAGACCCCACTTAATTGTTTACCAGCATCTCCTTTTCTGTTTCATATAAATAGAGGCAGCTTCCCCATTTTTTCTGCCAAATGAAGAAGGCATTGGAATAACTCCTRTGGGTAGGTTGGCCTCCCAGAGATTTCCAGGGAAATACTGGACAATCCTTGCCCTGTGCATGTTTTTAAATCAAAGGGCTCCAAATGTGTCATGCAGGTGGTGGCCATTGTGACGGGAAGAACTACTGAAAGTTGGAAAGTGAGAAAAAAACAGTCTGGGGAGAATAATGGAGTTTTTAGACTGAACTCAAATTCATCTGGCAGTACTTGGCAAAAATATTAATGGCCAAAAGACTTAAGAATTTAGACATTCTTCTTCTTCTTCTTTTCCCTCTACTACTTCTTCTTGCAAAATTTTTGTCAAACTTTTGGAGGGGGCTTATTCTATGTGTTTGTGAGCCTGTCCATCTGTTTCCCTCAGTTTTTCTTTTTGAGTGGAGAGCTGAGAGGCTGGCAAAGAGATAGACTCCAGATGTCAGGGGGAAAAAAATCCCCAGAACTGTTCCCAACAGTGAACGTTCTGAATCAATGGACTCCATAGTCTAACAGCCTGAGGAGCCCTGCTCTGTCTAACAAAGGCATTATCTGTGCCAGGAGCAATCCTGCCCCACTGTATTTGTACTCCAAGCTTATTCATATTCAGAGGAAGTGCCCTGGGTCGGTGAGTGTTCAGCTCTGTAACCCCAAGGTCAGGTTTAATTGCTCTAAAAGGTGACACATGGCAATGAATGAGCTCTAATGATTTAGATAGTATCTATTTCACATCAAGAACTTTCCACTCTGAGCAGACCCTAATCGAAAGTAATCTGAAAATTAGGGAAAATAAAAACCATGCCCACAATGACCTAAATACCTATTTCCTTGAATTTTATGCCCTAAATAACCTCATTCCTGGGAAGTTTAATTTTTCCCTTCTGCTAAATATACAACTGCCCRGGAGAAATGATTGGTCATAATCAAGCTTTTTAAAGCTGCAACTGTTAAAATACTATCATTCTACTAAGAATTTTGGAGGGGAAAGCAGCCAGTATAGACAGAGGGAGTGAATATCCCCAGTCTGTCAAAATGAATGTCCATGGGAATTCTGCTCGTGCGSTACTGCTTGCGGTTTTTTATATGTTTAGATTTTATATACGATTTACATATTTATATATTTATGTAAATGGAATTTTTTACATGTATACATGTATATATACACACAGTGTGTGCATATACATGTGTCCAGTGTGTGTGTATATATTTAGCTTTATGTACTTAGATATTTRTATATATTTAGGTATGAGACATATTTTCAGTTTCACCTCTTGCTTTCACCAATAAATAATTATTTACCTTTTCYGAGAAAAACATGATTCTTTCTCAGCCTCAAAGAGGAAGAGGGAGAAACGAAGGAGGAGCCAGTGCAGAGGTGGTGGCAGTGGCCAGGCCTGGCACCCTGTCCCCGTCGGGGGCGAYGTGCTCCGGGCCATCGCCCGCGCGTGCCTCGTGCTGGCGCTTCACGCTGCACCTTGGCAGCCCCGGGCACAGCAGGGGCTGCAGGAGCTCTGCAGGCAGCACGAGGTCATCGTGTGTCCGCAGCTGGGTCGCAGAATCCAGAATGCCTGGGGCTGGGACAGACACTGAGGTCATCCAGTCCAACCTCCCTGCTCAAGCAGWGTTCCCCAGGTACGTCACTCAGGATTGTGTCCAGATGGGTSTGGGATATCTCCAGTGAGGGAGGCTCCACACCAATCTCTGTTCCAGTGCACGGTCACTCGCACAGGGAAGAAGTTCTTCCTMATGTTCAGGTGAAGCTTCCTGGGCATCAATTTGTGCCCGTTCCCTCTTGTCCTATTGCTGGCCCCACAGAGCAGAGCCTGGTCCAGCCTCTGACACCCTCCCTGCAGTTACTTACGAGCATTGATAAGATCTCCAGTGGGGTTATTGATATGTCATTGATAATYTCCCCATATGGGAAATGTCTGCTGAAGAGATGCTGAAGACTTCCCAGGTGTGTTCAGGTAATTGTGGCACATCAGGGATCTCCAGCCCAGCCACGTGCCAGCAGGATCAGAACAGCTGYAAGTTTTTCCCCGTGCTTTGTCACATATCAGATATAAATTCATAGTCTGACCCTTCTGGACATTCTGTGCCCAGRGTAACAGGGTGCAGTGCCTAAAGCTGGGCTGGGAGATCCCAGGCAGGAACGCATTCACSCCCTAGTCAGGCACACAAACCTGCACCCATCTCTGCAAGGGCTGTGGGATGTGGTTTGCAAGCAATTAACATATTGAAGTATTTGTTTGGAAAAGCGAGTGATTTCTTTATGACCTTGAGCCATCAAAGACTAAGTATGCAATTAGTTTTAGCTGCAGAGAGGTATTCAAAGTTGAGCATGTGTTTTAAGGCTTTGATAAATCAGGGTATAGCAGAAACAAATTTGAAAATAAAAAATATACAGAGAGTGGAGGGGAAAGCCATTTCAGGCTGCAGCCCTGCCATTTTTACAGGTTACTCATGTTACACAGATCTTTTGTTTYACCACAGTTTCGTGCACTCTGGTGCCAGGGTTCCCTGTGTGTGGATAAAGCTGCACATGCTCTGCCCTGTGGCACATGCACAGCCCAGGCTGCGCTAACCCCTGCTGTGCTCAGCCCAGGGCAATGCAATTCGAGGTGGGACAAGCTGAAGAAGCAGAAACCTGATTTATGTTGCCTTCAGGTACAGGTGGAGCATAGTCTGGTTTAAATTTGAATATCAGTTTCAGCAGAGGAAAATGATAACCATATGACCATTATGGAACTGTCACAGGTTGCCCAGAGAAGCTGTGGCTGCCCCATCCCTGGGAGTGTTCCCAGGCCGGGTTGGATGGGGCTTGGAGCACCCTGGGATAGTGGAAGGTGTCCCTGCCCATGGGAGGAGTTTGCAATGAGATGAACTTTAAGGACCCTTCTAACCCAAACCATTCTGTGATGATTCTGTAATTATAACCATAAATGGCCTTAGAGGCACAAATAGTAACTTAGAACTTACCAAAGAGAATTTCATGTTTATTCATCTACAAATTAGTAGGATTTAAACTTTCAACAATTCTTCCAGAGGCTCAGCTGTGGTGAAGAAGGTGGCAATGGCTTATGTGCTAAACTAAAAAGACCTTGTAAGTCTCCATGRGGACACTAAAGATTCAGAAATGGGGAGTGTGTACACATCCTGGCTGGCTTCTGGGGCAGGCTAAAGGGACCCAAGTAATGTAGTGATCACCCCTATGCCCAGCAGATGTGCCCAATGGGAAACAAGACAATCCACTCATTTCAGCGGTACTTAATGATTTTCRTACAGTTTTTTGTCATGTTGAATTTTACACTAGTTGCTCTTTCTTCTCACCTGTGTAATATCCTGGTATTGTTGCTTATTTCTTTATGGCTTTTTTTAATATAAATCCTTAGGGAAACACAAATCTAAGAAAAAGGAACACAACTCCTATGGGTGAAAGACTTTTCTTCACAAAAGGTAGAAATTTAGGGGACAGAGAGGCAATTGCCCTTGTCCGTGTAAAATGACACTCCTGTGTTGGGGTGTCTTTCCTACAGGCTGTGGACCAGCAGTCCCTGGATGGGGAAGATGCTGCTGGYGTGTGCAGTGTGAACCTGTGACACCAAGCAGTGAAAAATGGGGTTACCAACCCCCCTGCTGTGTTAAAATGTCCCTCCCTTCCTTCCTCTGCTACCATCCAGGCATCTCATTGCAAAATGTAGACACTTTAAACTATAACTTGCCTTTGCTGAGCTATTGATCCTGATTGTGCCTGAGATTTTCCCAAATACAATAAATGTGTTTACATGCAGTAGTCAGCAAGGAAATTACATGTGAAAGCACTCAGTAAGGAGATGGTATTTTGTTGCAATGCTCCATAAGCCTTGTGTTTACATGRGGTTTTTAAGGAGAATTCAAAGCATATCTCCTTTTTGTGATGCATCAACAAGCATATCAAATGRTTGTTCAAAAAGCTTGTGCTTTGTGCAAAAATAGAAACCAAATGGCTGAGTAATTTCCAAGAGGAAAAAAACACAACCTGCTACAGCAATTCCATGGTCTATTTAAAACTCCTTTATAAAACCTTTTAAATAATAAAACTCTACACTCCCAATTAAAAAAACCAACTGGCTCTTTTGGGTTCATGTTTCTAAACATTCGACATTGTAGGGCCATTACAGGAATGGCATCTTCCCCCCTCCAAAGGTTGTTCCTTTCTCAACTGCAGTTGCTCCTCAGGCCCGAGCCTTTCCTTGACCCACCGGACACCCCATGGCCCATGTCCTTGGCACTGCTGGAAAGGGATGGGAAGGGAAGGGAAGGGAAGGGAAGGGAAGGGAAGGGAAGGGAAGGGAAGGGAAAAGACATGAGAGATGTAAATCCTCATCTAAGCAGGAAAGGTCTCCTTTGGGAAGGAGTGAATGCAGAATAGGGGCTGAGACCAAAGCCATTCCGATTAGCACTTTTTACTTTGCTTTCATTTGTCTGTGAGCAATGTAACRAATTAAACTTTTTAATTAAAATCCCCTTTGTCACATTAACTGTCTTTTTAGCGGCCACTCTGAGCTTTCCTTCAAGCATTACATTTAAGCCTCGAGTAGCTGTGGGCTACACTCAAAGGCCACATTGAACCTTCAGGTTCATGTTACAGAGGGCCTGAAAAAAAATCCTCTTCTTCCAGAACAGAAAGGTCTGATAATTTAGCCTCAAAACAAACAAGTTCAACTCATTGCAATCTAAACCCATGGTCTCTGCACTGCCTTTAGAGCAGCAGGCCAGGCAGTGCCATGTGTGAACAGGCAGGTGATGCTCTCTGCTGCGAAAAGGACGTGCTGCGCTGCGGGGACACGGCACCTCTGCTCCCGCAGCAGCCTGGGGCAGGGGCTGGGACACGGCCGGGATCACTGCGGGGGAGGAGGTGGAGTTTAACCACCGAGGTGGGGCTGGGGTGGTTGCCAGGTGCACAGCCAGCCATGCCCAGATGGGCTCAAACCTCTGCCTGTGCCGGGGGGGCTGCAGGTGTCCCCTGCGGTGTCTGCACATCTCTGCTGAGCTCGSCAAGGACCCCTCAGCATGGCCTCGCCTTTATCCTTTCCACACCCCTCTCACGGCCTCCTCAGAACCATCGCGGGCAGGGGAGCTCTGGGCCGTGGGAACCATTCCCGCTGGACACTTGGACATGGGCTGGGGGTAGTGGACACGTTGGGCTGGAGCTGTTTTGGGGCAGAAAGGCTGAAGAAAGCTTCTGCAGGTGACCCCAGCCAGGACAGTCCCTGCAGAGCTGCCAGGCTTTGGCCAGGCCCAGGGAGCTGAGCACCTTTGGGGATGGACCTGCCTGTCTGGCCAGGGTGGGCAGCCCAGGATGCTCCCCTGGCCCTCTGAGCACCGCAAGCATTTCCCTTCCCTCCCAAGTGCTTTTCTAAAACTGACTGGAGTCCAGACATAACAAACAAGCAACCAGCATCAGGCAGAAAAGGGAGAGAAAATCAGGAGTGCTTACCTGGCACTTTTATTATGTCACAAAAAAAGAAAATCACTTAATATAATCATTGTATATGTTCACCATGAAGGTATAAAGGTATAAAGGTATAAAGGTATCTTTGCCAGACCTTGCACTGAGAGCTGCTGCAAGCAGGTGAGGAGATCTCACTCTCCCGGGTGTCATGTTCCCCTTGAACATCCTCAGTGCTCATTTGTCACTCCCCGAATTTTCAGCCACCTCCCATTTTTGACTTTACCTCTTTCCTTGGAGGTACCAGTGTTGCCCACCACCAAGCCAAGCAAGGCACCACTCCACAGACCCAGTTCTGGTTGTAGTAACGAGAGGAAACTTTAGCGATTTAAATCTGGCATATGGGTCTGTGTTTAGTGCTGTTTAATGAAAGCTGCTTTACTCATGTGCATGTGTACACACACAATTTATGCTGTATTTTTGCAATTSCTTCCCTACAGCTGATCACAGTCAAACGGAGCTCCGAGTCTGCACTGATGGCAGCTCAAGGCCCACAGACTCCCTGCACGCATTTGTGATGTGCTAAAATCTGTTATTGACAGAGCTGCCTTGTTGGTAAATTTCTTTTGCAAGAGGCCTGGCTGTTTGGATAAAGAGGAAGTCCCATGTAGTCCCAGACTCAAACCCATCATATTTCCCTCGCTGATTCCCCCTGGACAGCACTGGGATCTGCCCAAGTGTTCATGGCTACTCCCTGATGGAGGCACAGCTGACAGTGCAAGGCAAGCCCTGGGTGCACTTTCTAGGGGTGACACTGTGCCATCTGCTATCTCACCTGGAACTCATGGCAAACTGCAAGTCACCCGGGCACTGTGGGAGCATCAGGCATCTGCTGGGATGGAATGGTGCTCTTGTTTCTGGAATCCTGCYAGCATTCCCAAGCTCCCAAGATGGGTGGGATGTATCCATAGCTAAACACCTGCAGAAGATGGCAGAGTGACTCGGGAGGGCTGATGTAAGTAGCAGTTATCCATGGGTGAAGACAGAATGGTTTTTTCCAGATYCATTATTTATGCTTTCCTCCCTTCCCTCTTCCCTTTTCCCCAGCAGATTCCCACATCTTTCTCCAGCTCAGTATAAATTACCCAGGAGAAATTTCTCCTCTTCTTGATGACCTCTAGACTCACTTTCGTTCACTTCAGTAGAGGTGCTGGGATGGGGCTGACAGGTGTGACCCCCTCCATCCCATCCCATCCCATCCCATCCCATCCCATCCCATCCCATCCCATCCCATCCCATCCCATCCCATCCCATCCCATCCCATCCCACCCTGGCGGCCAAGCTGCTTCTCTCTGAACCTGAGCAGAACAGAAACGTGTGTGTGTTCAAAATAGCTGTGATCTCCAAGGGAAGAATATTTTCCTGATTAGTTTCAGGTTTATACCTTTCAAATTCAATCTGAGAAAGCATTTCTGCTTCTTAAACCCAAACTTTTGTGATCCTGCTCTTCTTTCAGACGTGCCCGTTCCCAGGCTTCCAGGAGCCTGCTGGGGAGCAGTGATGCTGTGGTGAAAGGGGCTCAGAAAGAACTTGGCAGAGTTGTCTTTAGAAGAACCTCATGCCAATACCTTCCACTTTTGTTACTTAAAAGGATCCTACACCTGACAGTCCTTGGAAATCTGCTTGCTGGTCCAGGGACAGATATGACACACACTGGGGGGTGCTGAGGGGTGGCTGCACAGTGAAAAGGCAATAAAAACCCTCTCGCCCCAACAGAAAAAGCCCATCTGACTCTGTTCTGGTGTCCAGGGGATCACTGGGGTCCCCTCAGCTTTGGCTCAAAGCCCATGCTGGACACAACCCAGCCACTGTCCTGCTATTCCTCATGGAGAAAATGCCTGAGGTGCAGTTTCTTGTACAGCAGGCACAAGGAGCACACTCTCTCCTCCTGGRGCTCTCAGCCTTACAAATTCTTCTTCCCCAACCTCCAGCTCCACAAAATGCATGCACATGACGTGTTCCAGCCTTTCACATCCCCCAGTTCCCCRAAACAGTGCCACGTGCCAGGCTCAGGTTAACACCCTGATTTTCCATGCTGCTGGAGCTCCAGGAACATCGTTCTGATGGTCAAAGCAAACTGCTCAGCCCATGCCATGTTTGTCTGCAAGGAAATGGGATGTTTATGTTTATTCCAATTGATCCTGATGGATGAAACTTTTGTTCCATTTAGCAGCTGCTTGGCCCATTTAATACCACAAAAGGAGATTAAGATCCAAAGTATGTACGGCTGTGTTATGAATAACAGCTGTCTAATGGCAATAACAACGAATAACAATTGGAAGTTTGGCTTTTAGCTATTATTATTGTCAAAGGTTAGTTTGTTTTTCATATAAATAAATACATATCTATATATATTAAATGAATATACCTAAGGRCAAAGCGATGTATTTCCACATAAACCCTCCAACTGTTCTAGATTTCTCAACCAARTCATTTTGGAAAATAATGTCTAGGAAGCAGTGTCATGTGTCTTGTGAATCCATAGGTAGATCTAAGCTCAAGATTCCCCCCATGGAGCYGTGCAGAAGGGCTGCAGCCAAATTGACCACCCAGGGATCCATCAGTCTCAAGCAAATTAGCTCACAGGAAAGCTAAGCAGTTTTCCAGAAGGAATGTCACTGTGTCCTGCCAGCCTGCCTTTGGTACATGGAATGAGCTCATGGGATGCTGGCAAGAACCATACTCTAAGGAAGAGCAAACCTTTCACCAGCAGCAGCAATGACACTTCTCCCTGTTGGAATTGCTGTATGGACACCACATTATTCCTGTCCCTGCTCACCTCCAGTGCCTGAGCCAGGGTCTGCCTTGGGAAAGGGACCTGGGCCAAGGTTTATCTCATCCAGCACAGTGTGTAATTAGGGAAAGACGCCTGGGTTTGAGATCTGCAGGCACGGAATGGTCTGTTTATTTACGCCTGTGCAAATCTACTCTGTGCTCATGATTCCTGTGACTTCCCAGGACAGGCGTGTGCGTGGGAAGTGCCTCGTCCGGCCAAGCAGTCACTGACCATTTGGGGCCAGAGGGGAGACAGTTTTCAGAAAAAAATCTCCCTTGATTTCTGCATTAAAACAAATTACTGCTGATGAGATGGGTATAATAGAGTCAGGCCCCTTTTCATCACTAACTACACAATGAAGAAGATAAGACTTGAAAATACAGCTTTAAATCTTATCATCACAGAATGGTTTGGGCTGAAAAGGACCTTAAAGCCYRTCTCATCCACCCCCTGCCATGGTCAGGGACACCATCCACTATCCCAGGCTGCTCCAAGCCCTGTCTAACCTGGCCTTGGACACTTCCAGGGATGGGGCAGCCACAGCTTCTCTGGGCACCCTGTGCCAGGGCCTCACCACCCTCACAGTGAACAATTTCTTCCTAAATGTGAAGCAACCTTTTATTTTGTGCAAATACTCTAAAATTAGACCATATAGACAAGACTGAAATACATGACTATTACATTTAAAATGACTGGTTAAATCCAAAGGAAAARATCCTGGGTTCTTATCCTGTCTGACAGGTGGCTTACTTCTGATCCCACATCTTAATCTTTGCAGTCATGTTTTCTTTCAAACTCAGTTATTCTATTCTAAAAGGAGATTGGGTTATGAGGACAATGTATCATGAAACACAGAGCACACTGCTGGCAAATACAATATTCATAAAAACAGAAATTCAGGATCAGTTTGTTGACCTGGTGACACAGGAAGATGTCAGAGGTTTGCAGGGTTGGGGTTGAGTAGTTTTTATTTATTTGTTGTATTTCCTATGCATGGAATTGGGCACAAGTGATGAGCTGCAAGAAGGTCTGTCAAATATACCAAAAATATGCCAAAAATACCTCTYGCCACCTTCTCTGAAGTGGCATTCCCAGTAGCCTGTGCCACACATGGCAGGGACATTGCACTCAGGGTGAGTGAACACAACTGAGTGCTGCTGCAGGGGGCTGGCCTGCAGCACGGTAATGCATGAATCACAGAGTCATGGAACGGGTTGGGTTGGAAGGAACCTTAAAGTTCATCTTGTTCCACCTCCTGCCATGAGCAGAGACACCTTCCACTATCCCAGGTTGCTCCAAGCCCCATCCAACCTGGTCTTGGACACTGTCAGGGACGGGGCAGCCACAGCTCCTCTGGGCAACCTGTGCCAGGGCCTCCCCGCTCTTACAGCCAAGAGTTCCTTCCCAATATCCCACCTAACCCTACCCTCTRGCAGTGGGAAGCCATTCCCCGTTGTCCTATCCCTCCAGACCTTGTCCATAGTATCTTTGCAGCTCTCTTAGAGCCCCTTTAGGCACTGGAAGGGGCTCTGAAGTCTCCCTTGAGCCTTTTCTTCTCCAGGTGAACACCCCCAGCTCTTCCAGCCTGTCTCCAAAGCACAGGAGCTCCAGCCCTCCAACAATTTTTGTAACTTCCTCTGGACTTGCTCACACACAAGGTCTGTGTCCTTCTTTTGCTGAGGAAGATGATGGTTGAGTGGGAATGTCCCGGAAAGCACTGCGCCAATMATACAGAGTGAGGCCCCAGTGCTCCGGCTGCAGGTGTGCCCCTCACACAGCTCCTCACACAGCTCCTTCTTTCCCTGCCTGTTTGGGTGGTATTTTCTGTGGTCCTTCCTTCTTGCTTGGGGCAGCCCAACCATCCCAAAGGGCTCCGCGTTGCAGGGCCTTTCCCTCATGCTGGGGGGTGCCCACCATTCCACAGCGCTGTAGGAACACCYTCCACGTGGTTAAACAGTCATCAGCTGGGAGGAGACAGCCTGTGTGGGCTTCTTCCTCCTTGTCGAGCAGTTATCCTGCCTGCTCTCCCAGCTGAGCACCATCCTGCACCCCACCCCAGTCTCTTCTCCCCTCTGTGGCCAGGAAATGCTGCTGCAAGGGAGGACATGCTGTAGGGCACAACAAACCTGCCCTTTTGGGGGGGCACCAGCAGCAGGACTGAGATGCTGTTGGGGGGTGATGTGGCCAGAGGCCCCCTCCAGCAGCACCTCTCATCATGCTCTGCCCTTACTGGAACAAAAAGCCCTGCCAAGAACAACGGGAAGCAGATGCTCTTGGRCTCACAGTGCGTGCTCCAAATCCCAAGGATATCCATCTGCAGGCACAGAAAGAGGCACGTCAGCAGCTCACCAGGCTTTTTGTCCAGTGCAAGGTAAGCATGAATCAAAAAAACACTTGCTGCACAAATTTTACAGATTTATTTCTCCCCCTGCTCCTCATTTAGCAAACCAAGATTGTTAAAACTTGGGGAAATATTTCACGAGGCTCTTGTTGGGTAGTGATGGAGTTGGTGTCGCTGCAGAATAAAATTGGTTGGATGAGGGAGGTCAGAGCTGGACCGGGCAGGGCACAGCTGCCACCGAGTTTGATGAGGTACAGGTTATGCAGCCTTGCCAGAGCAGAGGAGATGTGGGGATGAGCTGTGGCCTTTGTCAGCAGTCACTTGGTTATCAAAGTTCCTGGATGTGCTCCTGAGAGACTCATGGAAGGTTCGACATTGATGCTCGAATGACAGCACCAATGGCACTGCACAAACGGTTTCTTTGGACACTACAAACAAAATCTTTAGTAACAAAAGAAACAAAATAATATGCTCTCTTTAACTCTGGGCATTAAAGTAACGAAGACTTTCAGTTCACTTGCTCATTTGCTTTTGTTGTAAGTGCCTTGATATTCTGCATGACAAGGGATGTGCTCAGAGCAACGAGCTGTATTTTCAGACATGTTAGAATTATTTGGATATATCTCATGCTTCTTCGGTCCCCTCCAGGCTCACAGCTCACAAGCTCTGACATGCCACAAGAACTGATGAAGGTTCCCAATGCTGGGTCCCTTGCTATGCCACAACACACTCCACTCACAGAAATGTCATTCTGTGTAACAGGGTCATTTGCCTTTGATGACCCAAAAACCTGTGCCCTTCCTCCCCATAGCCACTCTTACCTCATAACCAACCCAGCCTCACACTCTGGGGTCCCATTCTGCAAATGGCAACGCTGTGAACGTCCTTTTGTTTGCTTCACCCAGGAAAGTTTTCCTTTTTTTTTTAAATTTTTTTTTCTGTTTTGCAACCTCTCTTCTGTACACAGATTAATGTTCCTGTGACAGTGACAGGGGAGGGTATATCTCTCCTCCAAATGCTCTGTTTTGACATTCTCTATATGTTGGGCTTTTTGTAACAGAAGGCTAAGAAAGTCTTTTGTGGAATTTTTGTAAATGGAGCATTAAAACAGGGAGCACATGCGATATTTATCAATGGGAGATTTCATGTGCTTGCTTTGTGTCCTGCCCCTCTCCTGACACATGGTGGAAGGTCAGTCACCGGGGGCAATGGCATCGGACCCCTACAACAGTGTGGGTGGTGTCCAGAGTGGTGGGAAGGCCTAAAACTAATCCTAGAACCACAGAATCATAGAATCATGGGATGGTTTGGATTGGAAAGGAGCTTTCAGATCATCCAGCTCCAATGCCCCTGCTGTGGGAAAGGGCCTTAAAGCTCATCCCGTTCCTGCCATGGGCAGGGACACCTTCCACTATCCCAGGTTGCTCCAAGCCCCATCCAACCTGGCCTTGGACACTTCCAAGGATGAGGCAGCCACAGCTTCTCTGGGCACCCTGTGCCAGGGCCTCCCCACCCCCACAGGGAACACAATAAGAACTTTTCTGTTCCAAGGATGACTCAGGTCAGTGTGAGGTCTGCAGGAATCCAGGGGTCCTGCCTGAAACACACCCAGCAGGGCTCTGGAAGAAATAAGAGTGCAAAGCGTTAGTGAGCATCAGGAGCTGGATGGAAACAGGACTGCAACGAGGGCAATGAGATGTGGTGCTTTGAGAAGCATCAGGCATGAGGACTGAGTCACTGCATGAGATAAACATCCCCATCTGATGTTGTTTCCTCTTCATATGCTACTGCACCCAGAAAAAACATACTGAAAACAAACAGCAGTTTCTTTACTGCAGTTAATTGCTTTGCCTGGGTCTATTTAATTCCCTGTTCAGTTTTAAGGATTGGACAAACAAACTCAAGCCTTAATATTCTTCTTGTTTTTAATAGCAAATCTCATTTAAGAAGTGTTTGGACAATGCTCTCAGGCACAGGGTGGGATTGTTGGGGTCTCTGTGCAGGGCCAGGGGTTGRACTCCATGATCCTTGTGGATCCCTTCCAGCTCAGGATATTCTGTGATTTTATGGTTCTTTCTGTTCCTCAAATCACATTTGTGTCTTTGCTCAGAAAATGGAGAATCACACCAATCAAGCTGATTTAGTTTTCCCCAACTGCTCATAGCTCAGACAGAAAGCCACGACTCTGAAGGTCACACATCAGTTTCTCTTTGGACCTTTGTGGCTGGTGCTGGATGTTGGTGGCCCAAAGAGCCATCAGCACCTTCCTGAAGCAGCCCTGGATCAGGGTGGGTTGTAGATGGAGATTTAGAAAAGCATTAGAAAACATCCTGGATTAAATCTTCCCGGGGTTAGGGGGGCCAAATAGCCAGTTTTAGGTGGTTTTCACATGTCTTCATGACAGACAAGCTGCGATGGAAGCGTCTGGCAGAGAAACAGCATCTTGGAGAAACTAAGGTGTGTGTGGCTGGGGAAAAAGAAAAGTTCCCTTTGTCTCAAAAGCAGAAAAGCCACCGAATGTGATGAAGGTTTAATCCCTGCAGATGGTCTTTAGCCACAGCATCTTTATTCACTCCTCACCAGCATCTGTCGAAGAGTTGTCATCACCGCTTATGCCAAAAGCAGGCAGGGAACGATTTGTGCACACCCCGCTCAGGATAACAAGCTGGTTAATGGTGATATCCCTGTCAGCTCAGCCCTGACAGTTCCCTTTCAGCGGCTGGGGAGCTCTTATCCACTGTGACAGGGCCCCACGGGTGGAATGTGGGGAACAAAAGCCCCACACAAAGGGAGCACTTTGGGGCTGGAGCGTGTCTGGCTTCCCCAGGCTTCTGAGAGGCCACACAGTGGATGACGAGGCTCTAATTAATATTTCATTCTCAGAGCGAGTTGTCCCTTGGGGGAAGTTAAAGGGTTGCACATTTCGAGGCACAGTACCGAGGCTGGTGAGCTCGTATTAAGTAGGTATGTTGAAAGGAGCTGCTGCAGTCTTTAACCCTGGGCAGGGGACGTGTAAACCCTGCAGTATTAGTGCATTTTTTTAATCATATAACTTGTTCTAGGTCCTATTTTAAGGTCTGCTCCAATAAATTCATACGTAAGTTCTGTTAGGAAACYTTCACCCCTTCTTCCCTTTCTGTCTCCTCTGGATTGGGGCATCTGATTTCCCATACTGTGTGGAAGGTTTGTTTTCCAAACCAACATCCCAGATATGTATTATGACAGCAATAAAATGAAGTGGCTGTGGGCTGGAACTGCTGAGTTCAGCAAATAAAGGGAAAAAATTACCAGTAGAGGAGAGTTTCTGCTGGCAGGAAGGGCAAGGAATCTGGATACGGTGGGGTGGAGGGATGCCCAGCCTTCAGGGATGGACAGATGGGACACACTGGGAACTGCAATCATGGAATTCCATCAGTCAATACCAGCAAGGTATAACCACCTAAAGGAAGAAGCCATGTCACAGGCCTCATCTTTAAGGTTCTCTATCCAAGGGAATGGGAAATGAAAGGCAAAACAGGAGAGGAAAGGGGACAGGAAAGGGAAAAGGGGGAAAAGGGGGAAAAGGGGGAAAAGGGG
>JACAXG010000207.1:241533-279988 GCA_018881555.1 Amblyornis subalaris
GAGGAGAGGAGAGGAGAGGAGAGGAGAGGAGAGGAGAGGAGAGGAGAGGAGAGGAGAGGAGCAAGCTGAGTGAGCCAAGGAGTGAGCAAAGAGTGAGCCAGCAAGTCAGCCAGGGAGGTGGACAGCCCCAGGCTGGTCCGTGCCTCTCCCCGAGGAGGAGTGCACTGTGCAGCTCAGTGTTTAGCAAATACAGGGAGCTGGGGGACAGAAGTGTGTGAAGTTTGACAGGAGAATGACCTAAAAATGAGCCTCAAAGTGCGTCTTCCGGGCAGGCTGGAAACAGAAGGAAATCTAATTAATTATAATTATTACACTTGTAAGAGGAGAAGCAGGCTTGCTCTTGAGATATGCAAAGAACAACTTCAAAACAGTTTGCACAAAGGCTGTCCCTTCTGCGGGGTGGGCACTCCAGATCCATGGCAGATGAAGGAAGGGCGTTTGCATGTGGRATGGCATCGGGCCACTGCTGGAAGCAGCACCCACTCCCCACAGTTCAGGCACAGCCTGCTCAACCCAGCAGCAAAGATGAATGTGGGGTCTGTGGGATTAACATGTGGATGTACCAAATGTCTGGAGTTGAGTGATTCTTGTCAGTTTAAAGACAGAAGCAGCAGAAACCCAAACGTTGTAATGGTTTACTGGGAGCAGCCAACAGCCTCTCTGCATATGTGTGTACAGAAAACACCTCCTTTTTATGTCAAGCATCAAACATGAACTTCCAGTTGCCAGTCACTGTAAAAATAAAACCTAAGGTAAACTGATTTTCCCTCCTGCCAGGAGCTCCACACTGGCAAAAAAAAGGAGAATTAAGTATTTCACCTGCCAAAGTGCCCAACACAGCACCCCTGGAGCATAGTGAAAGTCCTTGAGTGCGGTACGTGTCCTCAGTCCACTCAACAGAAGCCAGTGTGGCCTCTCCAAATGTCTGTGGGGAACACAAAGCATTCCTGTGATGCACGTGGAGCGAGGCCAGCGGCAGGAGCGGGATCTCCGCACGGCTGATCTGGGAGCAGAGGTTTGGGACAGCAGTCACCAGGAACAGGAGCAAGGCAGAGGGGCTGGGACAGACGATGGCTCCAGTTGCAGCTGGCTGGAGCTGTACAGGCTGTATTTCCARTGTGAGACACTGAAGAGAAAAAAGAGAAGTGGCCTTTCTGTCTAACTGGCACCTGAAGAACTCTCACTGCTGGAGAGCCCTGCGGAGGAGCTGGAGAAATGGGACCTGGGCCAGCCATCCCCTGCCTCTGTGTCACCCCGAGGCTGCTGTGCTGACAGGATGCACCAAGCCAGCCAGAGGGTAAACTGGGCTGCCCCCCCCCTGCAGCCCCACAGTGGAGACAGAGACACCATCACACTTCCTCCAAGCATGGATGGGGAATGCCAGGATCGAGCCACAGCTCCCATCCGTTGGTGTGGAAGTGTATAAGGAAAAGGCATGAGCTGTGTGGGAACACAGGAAGGATAAAACTTCACGACGGGAAAGGCAACAGGAACAACTCAGGAACTAGGCAAGAGATTTGAAGTGATTGGACAGAATTATGTACTGAGGAATGGCTTTTCATGAACCCCTGTGTGCTCTTCCTAGAGACAAGGCTGAAAARGCCCAGATACACCAGGGGTGAAAGGTTAAGCAGACCCCAGCAYGCCAAGAAGCCAGCAAGGCTGTCCCTGCAGAAATGGCATCATGGAAATGGTTGCCCAGAATGGCAATGGCTGCTCACTGAGGGGG
Organism: Amblyornis subalaris; assembly: GCA_018881555.1. NCBI lineage: Eukaryota > Metazoa > Chordata > Aves > Passeriformes > Ptilonorhynchidae > Amblyornis > Amblyornis subalaris. Next base: position 243,263 of record JACAXG010000207.1, read on the forward strand.
ATTGGACTAGATGACCTTTAAATGGTCCTTTGATGACCTTTAAAGGTCCCTCCCRACTCAAACTATTCTATGATGATTCGAAGTACCCAAGAAACAGCATGTGAAGGATGTCAGCAGCACCTGCCTCAAACCTTGCAGCTGGCTACAAATAAGGAAGGGTAAGGAGTAGTTTAGGAAGTGTGATGACACTGTTCAAACTTTGATGGCCATGCTTCGTGTGTTGGAAACCTCACTGCCCACCAGCTGAAGCTGTTTCTGGTGTCATGCCTGGCACCCTGGGCTGTGAGGCAGGACAGGCTGAGCAGCGTTCTGTGGCAGGAATGCCTCAAAGCTGTGCTCCCTGAGGACAGCCCGAGCCCTGTGTCCCTGGAAAAGCCGCCGTGGGTGTGAATGAGGCGAGCCCGAGGCGCTGGTGATGGTGACGCACTCGGGTTCGCCCGCCCGTGCTTTCCAAAAGCATCCCAATGGACTCTGTGAGAGCCAGGGCCGCGGGCACAGCAACTGCCACCCCTTGTCCCTGGATGGGAGCGGCAGCTCCGTCCCGGTTTCCAGCCCCCGGTTCCTGCCGGCCGTAGCATCCATCGGCGCTGTGCCGCGCGTGGCAGCGGCGGCTCCCGGGGCTGTGCCGGGCTGGTGCTCGCTCCCACCCGCCACAGCGCAGCCCCAGACGCTCATCCTTGCGGGTCCCTTCCGGCTCGGGATGTTCTATGGTAGGCAAGGGCTGCTCGTGTCCCAGAGCATCGGGAAGTGCTCAGAACCTCCCATTCCAACGGGTCCCATTTTCCCGGCTGCGGCTGTTTCTGAACTGTGAACTCCCCCAGCTGGTGATGGCTCGATATCGCCAGCAGCCACCTCACCCCGCCCGAAGTGTCCCTGCGAGGGCGCACGGCGRGAGCAGCCCCAGAGCCGCGGGGCTGTGCGCTCTGCCGGCGCTGAGCGAGGGGCTCTGCGGGACRGGCGGGGCCGGAGCGGCACCAGCGCGGCTGGGGCACACGCCCAGCGTGGCTCTGCGATGGCACGGCTCGGGCTGAGCGCCGTGGGACGCTGGACGGAATCACGGGGAGAGCCAACCCCCTGTTTCTCTAACGGTGTTCGATCAATGCCCATGAAGGAACATCACACTCAAGACTGCTTTTGACTTGAAGAAGACACAGCCATAAAACCTGACCTGTGCCATGTTTCAGGTCACTTGCACGTTKTTTTGGGCTTTAGACGTAAGAGCATACAAAACACATCACTGACTATCCCTGATGGAGCTGCAAGAGCGCTGGAAAGGGGCCTTGGACAAGGGCCTGGAGTAAAAGGACAAGGCAGAATGGCTTCCCACTAACAGAGGGCAGGGTTACATGGGATATGAGGRAGCAATTCTTCCCTGTGAGGGTGGTGAGGCCCTGGCACAGGTTGCCCAGAGAAGCTGTGGCTGCCCCTGGATCCCTGGAAGTGTCCAGGGACAGGTTGGATGAGGCTTGGAGCAACCTGGGATAGTGGAAGGTGTCYCTGCCCAYGGCAGGGGGTGGCACAAGATGAAATTTAGGGTCCCTCCCATCCTAAACCATTCTGGGATTCCATGATTGTGTGATTCTATCCCATCATGTTATTGCACGTGCCCCCGAGGGTCAGTCTGGAATAAACAGTGACATGCTGCATATCTCAGTGAGCACGGAGAAGGGGAAAGCATGGAGCACCTGGTGATCTCCAAGAGGGAGGGAGGGAGGCAGCAGAGGGAAACAGGAATGTACGCTTGTCCATGGGAGGTGGATAATGTGCTGGGCAGTGGGTGGACACCTTTGGGTGGACCATGGGGTATCTAACTGGGACATTCAGGGCCATGCCAAATTGACCAGGGCTTCTCGTGGTGCTGCAGCAAGCAGAGGTGTGTAAGGGGGGGTGGGTGACCACAGGGCACTGGCAGCGGAGCCACCCCTGTCTGTGCCAGCTGCACATCCCTGCTCACTCCTTCCACCCACCCTCAGGGACCCCCTGGCTGCCTCCCCACCCCTCCTTCGCCGACCCCACAAAAAGGCCAGGCCCAGGCAATTGTGTACAAAACCTGAAATAGTTTTACTTTGCTTTCTTTTTTTTTTTCTTTTTTTCTTCTTTTTTTAAACTTTGCTCTAGGTTTACTTAAGATTTTGTGAAGTCGATACAAGAGCATTTGATATGAATCGGTAAATAAAACACCGTCATAGATAGATAGCCACGATAAACTTTGTTAGAAATGTACATGTCGCGAAAAAATAATAATACTAATAATAATAATCATAATCATAATAAAAAAAGCCGGCGCGACGCCCAGGCCGGCGCGGCCCTGGTGGCCCTGGTGGTGGCCCCGGTGGCCCTGGCCCACGGCGGCGGGTGGCTCTGGTTCCCCGCAGGCGCCGCGCCCCGGTAATGTGTGTATATAAACAAAGCCCATAAGAAATGTACAAATATAAAAAGCTACAAACATTAATAAATTACATCGTCACAAAACACGGAAACACTCCACAAGGTGCTAGTAAAATAACTGTCTCCCTCCTCGTACAAGAAGTTACGCAAAGAGCTGGTACCGGCGGGCAGCGCCCGGAGAGACCCTCCCCGTATAAAAACCCGGCGGTGGTTATTCCAAAAGCTATGTACAAGCTACATTCTAGGAAAGGGGGGCCCGGGAATGCGGCTGTGCGGGGCGGCAGGGGGTGCCTGAGAAACGCGCCCGCCACCTCCCAGCCCAGCGCCTCGGCCCCGCGGCCGCTGCCCCGCGGTTCCCTCCCGCCACGTGGCCTTGCGGCCCCTTCCCGCTCCCCAGCTTTGCCGCCACACCGGCTGTGGCCGCCCGCTCTGCCCGCTCGCCGGGCGGGGAGAGGGGCCCAAGGCCCGGAGCCGGGCCGGTGCCGGTGCCGGAGTGGGGGGACCGACACGCTCCTCGGTGGCCGAGATTAGAATTAACTTTTTGCGGCTAGTCGCTCTCAGCATCTGAGAAAGGACATCTATATTAAAAAATATTTATAGCAGGATTCTGTACAGTCCGACCGCTGAAAGTTAAAGGGATTATTGTGGTGGTGGCCCAGAAGTGGGTGGCAGTGTCCCCGGGGCCACTAGAGCAGCAGCTTCCCATTCCGGTGGATCTTCAGGATCTTGCCGAGCCGCTGTTTGGCCGTGGCCATCCCCTTCTTCGTACGCTTCCCTGGAAAGAGAGGAGGGTCGGGGTGAGGGCCCATGCTCACCTCACACAGGCACAGACCCTCCAGCTGCCTCCTGCCTCTGTGGCCCTGCCGCCAGCTCTGCCCAGCACCTTCACGGACACCCACCAGCATCCCTCAGGAATGGGAGTGCCAGCTATGGGACAGGGCTCAGCTGGGAGCACAGCCCCTGGAGAACCAGCCCTGCTGAGCGGGGAGCACAGTGCACTCCCACCCCCAGGGGCACATCCACACCTGCTCCGGGGAGGCACAGCTCTGCCAGGCACCCTCCTGCCTCTGCAGCGCCAGCCCTGCTGCCCTGCGCCCTCACCTGCCCTGGCTCACTGCTCACAGTCACCTGTTTGTGCACAGGGTGACAGTCAAACCCAGCCCCACCAGTGCCATCATGCTCCTCAGGGAGAGGCTGCACACACACACCCCCACACCCACCCACACACCCACCCACAGCTCCTCACACCTGCAGGCTCCTCGGGGATCTCTGGGCACCTGACTTCCTCTACRGGAAACCTGTGGCACAGGGATCCTGAGCTCACGTGACACCACAAGTCCTGGGATAAGCATTGCCTCTGCACTGAGACCAACCCACATACCACCACATCTCCACATTTTTCCTTGTTGTCTCTTCCTGCAGTGTCAGAGACACCACCTGCATCCAGTCTCACCAGGAGGATGCTGGAAGGACCACACAGAGACACACAGACACACACACATGCGTCCTTCCTGCAGATCCAGGCTAGCACCAAGGCACCCCAACACACCCCGAGTGGACATCACTCCCTGTCACCACCCCATGAGAGGACACCACCACCACCACCAGGAGCCCCGGCCCATGTGCATAGCAATGTGGGTCCATGAGCTCTGTGCTCCCTGTGCACTGGGCCTGGGGCCGCTCGCCAGGCACCACCTTACGGGCAGTAGCTGCCCCAGCACTGCTGGGCACAAACCCGGGCAGCCTCGCCCCTTCCCACGGGTCTGCCACAGGGTCAGTCGAGTGCAATACCTGCAGGGACTCAGCTCCTCTCTACTGGTCCCATCCGCACTAAGACTTAAAGACTGTGACAGTGTGGGTGACACTCTCCAGGGGACATTTCCTCATTTCTTATCCTTTCGCATCGCTGTAAAACTGAGAGACCTTCCCCAGGATGTCCTACAGCTCCCTGATTCTGCTTCATCCCACCAGCTCCTTCCACAGTGCCTTCATTGCCCAACCTGGTAGTCTCCGTGCTCAGGGCTCTCCCGCGCTCCATGAGGAGATGCCCTGCAGTCCCCTCAGAGCCTCCAGCTGTCCTAAGACCCTGAAGAGGAAGACCTGATGGTTCTCCACTCCCTGCCAGCTCCACCTCTTGCTCTCTTAGCAATGACCCCTTCCCTCCTTTGAGCACTGAGCGATTCCACGGGCAGGTGGCATTCCCTGTGTGATGCCCTGCTGCACTGCCCAGCTCGCCAGCCACACCGGGGTTTGGCTCCATCAGCATCTGGATCTGATGGATCATCTTCCCTTCACATCTTCCACTGCCTTGGACGTTTTCCCCTAATGCCACCATTTCACCACAAAAGCACAATTCCAGGCAAACACATTCCTTCCACTCCAGGTCTGCAGAGAGCCACTGGTACCACCAGCTCCTGGCAGGACCCCAGCCCCTATGTGGGGCTCATCCTCCCATGTGGCCCATCCAAGGATACTGTGCACTACCTCTAATCTGCTCCACTCAAATACATGGAATTCAGGAAATACCTGCCACATTGCCTCACTTGTCACATCRGGGTCCTTCCCACTGAGATCACACACAATCTTCACACTACACAGTGCCTGTCCCACACACCTGCCTCAGTCACACTTCCTGAGCCAAGTTCAAGTGGAGAGCAGGAGGTCCTAGCCCAGACTCCACGACTGCCTTAGCTTTGTCATGCCTTCCCTAAGGCAGACAACAAGCAACCTCTTCCTCTCTCCTGGCTTTGGTCGTAGCTGTGTTACTCCCAAGGTCTGATATTCCTCTGCTCCCTTGTGGCAACTCTCCAGAGAGATGTGCAGTGAGTCCTGCTCTACACGTCCTGGGAGGAATGCCCTCAGCTACAGTCAGCACAGGGTTGGTGTACAACCACCACCACCACCACAGTGCCTGCCCTAGCCCTGGGCAGAACAGTCTTCATGGAAGCATCTTTCCCTGGACAAGGCTTCACCAGACAGGCTGTCTGGGATGTGGACCTGCAGGTGCTCCTCATGAGCTCAGGCTGTGCTTGGCAGTGCTCCCGCCATGGGATGTCTCACACCCTGCAACCAACAGCCCAGCAGCACAACACCTATTTGGCCCCTCAGTGCCAGGGCAGCCGAGGCCACGGGCCCTATCCCTGACCAGATCTGACTTGCATCCGCACACCTGCACTTCTGCACGCCCACGGCGGGCGCAGCACGTGAAGGCCCTGCAGAAGGCACGGGTTACGTGACCGCTTCACCCTTCCCACTCCTACACCACGACCCCCGGCGTTTCCTGGTACCTTTGGCGGAGGCATTGTTCTGCGAGGATGATGAGGGTCTCCTCTGTGTGAGGAAAACGCCGGGTGCCATCGGCTGCGATCCCCTGTTAGGCTGGGCGACCCCAAAGGTGCTGGCCCCTGCGGTGTACTCGTGATCTGTGAGGCTGCTGGCCTGTGACTCCAGCTTCGGCTCGGGCGAGCTGCCTTCCTGAGCCGCTTTGCTTGCGTTGGGGGCTGACAGCTTCTTTTTGGTATTTTTTTTCTTCTTGCCTTTTTGTTCCTCCTTTAAAATGACAAAGATGAAGCTCAGATTAATCCCCAGAAGACCTTTAGCTAGGGCAAGGGCCAGCGGCGTTGCTTAGGGTCCTGATACAACGACACCCCACGGAGTTGGCCATGGACAAGCGCTCGGGGGCTGTTCCGACACCGTCTGGCTCACAGCTGCACACACACGYTTGCCTCTCGTGCCTCTCTGTCCTCGCTCTGTGCAGGGAGCTCCTCGTTCCTTAACACTGCGGCGAGCGGGAGCCAGCCGGGACCRAACCGACACTGCCCCGGCACAGCACCGTGGGTCGGCATGAGCAAATCTTTCCATCTTCCACAAAAACTGGCACCTCCTATCTTCAGGGATCTTCACACCCTTCCACAACAGCATGGAGGATATTAAACATCCCACTGATTCAGCCTCTGCTTCCTGCTAGGACACACGTCATCTCCTGACCTGTAACTGCACTGGACACGCACACTGCAAGGGCAGCGTTCTGCCACTGTCCTGCGTCCCTCGCCTACTTTCAGTTGCTTCTTCAAGAAACCCTGCCACCATCCTCAAAGCTCCTCCACTCAACAGTCCGCATCGCAGAAACGCACAGCCACCACAACCTGCATCTCCACCAACTTGCTGAGATGCCTCACCAACCTTGCTCCAGCAGACCTTGTCACCTTAGTGCCTCACCATCACTTTTATGGGGCCTCTCTGACCCCTTCAGAGACCGGACACTTACCAACACCCAAAGTGCCCCAGTTCCTTTGCTAAACTAACCCTTAAGTACCCACTGTGTACCAAATCTTTGGAAGCAAATCCTGACACTTCCCAGCAGACAATTTGCACAGACAGGCAGTCACACCAGTCAGACTCTCAAATACACATCAAATACACTCCTTGGGGGAAACCTTCTCCTATTCTGCCCCAGTAACTATTCTCACTCCCTCATCCTTCCCTACACTTTTGCTCTGTCCCTTGCTGCCCTGCGGCATGGTCAGGTGTGTCGTGAGACCGCTGGGCTTTGATCCTATTTATCTCCCCTGAGACTGCAGAGCGTCGTGTCACTGGCAGGACCAAACACTGCGGCGGGCTGGCACTGCGCTATGCTCGGGCACGGCTCTGCTGCTGGGGGACAGGGCTCTCCTTTCCCGACAGCTCCTCCTTCCCAAGCAGCCTCTCACCTGCTGTGACAACTTGGCAGCGGCAGCGGCGAGTCCAGTTTCGATGGAGGCGACTCTCGTGCCTTCTCGCACCGGTCTGTCCTGCCGAGGCACTGAGGGGCCAACTCGTGCTGCAAGGAAAGCAGAGGCAGGTGAGGAGGTAGGAATGTGCCTGTGGGAGCAGCACAGCCACGCACAGGGCAAGTGGGGCTCTGCCCTGCTCAGGGGCACAGCCTCTGCCCTTCCCGTCCCGAGCGCGAGTGAAGGCACAAGAGCCAGCAGCCCCCAGGCACGGTGGCGTGGGCAAAGCTGCAGACAAAGATGTCACACAGCTGAGCAGCTCCACAGCCACCTGAAGCCAAAGCCACGTGGGTTTCTGCCCACATTATGGATACGAGCATCGTTTCCAAAGAGACAATGCTCACCCCCCAGCTGGGGGAGGACGTGCAGGGCCACAAGCTGATGAGACATGGGCTGCTTGTCACACACACAGCACACTCGGAGAGTGCCCTGCTCACGGGCCCCGTCAAAGGGGTCTAGGGGACTTCTTGCCTGTAACTGCCTCTCGTGAGCCTCAACAAACCCACCCTTCCAGATCACCAGCTTTGGCTGAGCCTGGCGGAGACTATTCCCACTCTCTCTCACTATTCCCACAGTCAACACCTAAAATCCACAGCTACTCAGCTGTCCAGGGATTACTGTTACACCCCTGCTAAGGGGGCAACCAATTAATCTATCATGAAGAGTGTAAGGAAGAATAAGCCAACCAAGGAATGACTTTTTCCTGCCAGCTGATTGAGGGAGGAAGGCTAACGCTGCTCAGCAGGAATCTCAGCACATGGATCACCTCCCACTGCGCTGGAAAGGGTTAATCCTTCCCATGACAAAGAAATCACTAGTTGTGGGTTACAGTTTCCACATTCCTTGAAAAATTACTGCTTTTTAGGGACCTGCACAACTTAGCCTGAGTCTGGACAGCACAGACCACATAGACTTACCCGTCGGACTGTAAGGGGCATCATCTGAACTTTTCCTTTTCTTTGATCGGGATTTGAATACTGGATTATCTTCATCTGATTCGAGAGAAGGGTAAACTACAGTAGGAAACAAAGGCAATAATTTCAGTTTAGGAAACATCTCTTCCTTGCACAGAGTCCCCTTGCTCTGCTCAGGGGCAGTGACCACAGGCACCACAGCTGGATGGTCCCCAGAAGAGCCACTGAGCACTTCTGTCACAGCTGTGACACTCAGGGGACTTTGCTCTCATCCACACACTACTCTTGGGAACTGCTGTCATTAAACTGTGACTGGCTCTTTATATTCACAGAGTCTCCTGAGCTGGAAGGCACCCACACGGATCATTGATCCCAACTCCTGGCCCTGCACAGACACCCCAACAATCCCACCCTGTGCATCCCTGGGAGTGTTGTCCAAAYRCYCCTRGAGCTCTGGCAGCCTTGGGGCYGKGACCATTCCCTGGGGAGCCTGYTCAGTGCCCACCACCCTCTGGGAGAAGAACCTTTCCCTGATMYCCAGCCTGACCCTGCCCTGGCACAGCTCCAGCCRTTCCCTGGGTCCTGTCCCTGTCACAGGGAGCAGAGATCGGAGCCGCCCCTGCGCTGCCCCTTGGGAGRAGCCGCAGATGCCAATGAGCTCTGACCTCAGTCTCCTCTTTATCTAGATGAAGCTGAGCCATTCTACCAAAGGACCCTTCACAGCTCTCTGGAATAAACACCAACTTATCTGCCCAAACTTTGTCCCCACCTCTCCTAAGAAGTTTCTGTGGGGTTTTTTTCACACGTTTCATTTTCTTGCCAGTTGCCATTTGTTCCATCCTTGGCATTATTGGCACATGACCATTGATACCAGAAGTCTGCAGATCAGATGTGGCATTGGCAGAGCCTCTGAAGACCCAACCTGCTCACAACTCTCTACTCACAGGCAGCACAGGCACAGGGAGTAAATCCTCCCCTCAGGAGAGCAGAGCCTTGTTCGCATGTGGCATCTGTCAACCACAGTCCTGCGCTGCCCTTTCCCAAAGCACATCCAGCACTCCCACTGCATCCCAGTGCATGCAGTGCACTCCAACGGCTGGGCAGCCTCCTGCAACGTGTCACAGCAGCCCTGCTTCTCCTGGGCAGCTCTGTTTATGATCTGAAAGGACATGGTCCACTTTTCCAACAGTAGCAAGCGATTTCTGATGGCCACATTTGCCAAGGAGACTTAAATGCACACAGAGACTCTCCTGCTATGCAGCATAAACCAACTCCTTGCCCTCTTGGGGACTTCAGGTTTCCCAGTCCCTATCAGCCTTCACTTTATTGCTTATCTTAATTTCCTCATTTCTTGTACTCAAAAACGCTCCTGCAGATTATTCTTCAGCCTAGACAACAGAAGTCTCCAGGGGGACCTTAGAGCCCCTTTCAGTGCCTAAAAGGGCTACAAGAGAGCTGGAAAGGGACTTTGGACAAGGGCCTGCGTGACAGGACAAGGAAGAATGGTTTCACACTGCCACAGGGCAGGGTTAGATGGGATATTGGGAAGAAATTCTTCCCTGTGAGGGCGGGGAGGCCCTGGCACAGGTTSCCCAGAGAAGCTGTGGCTGCCCCATCCCTGGAAGTCTCCAAGGCCAGGTTGAACAGGGCTTGGAGCAACCTGGGATAGTGGAAGGTGTCTCTGCTCATGGCAGGGGGTGGAACGAGATGGCCCTTAAAGGTCCTTTCCAACCAAACCATTCTAAGATTCCATGATAATTATGGCAGAACTGACGTAACTGGTRCAAACCAGCTTTGTGCCCATTTCTGCTGCAGATGCTTGCCTTTTCTGCCATAACTCAAAATAGGATTGGATCCCTTTTCCATGTACAAATTCAACTTCTTACTCCTCTTGCTGGATGCTTCATTGCTACTGTGCAGACAAGGACATTTCTGTCACAAGTAGCAGAACCYGACTCGCATTTCTGGGGCAGTCTCCCGTTTCTGGGCTGACTGCTGCAGTTTCAGGGGCTCTCCGTGTTTCTTGAGAGCTTCGCATTGTGCCAGGTCTCAGATCCAGCCTGCCTGGCTGGCTGTATCACCACGGGCTCTGCAGGCAGTGCACTGTCACACGGTCCTTGCTTCATTCCGTGGCGCAGAGCCCCTGTTTGGTGCACTGCTCCTCTGCACACACCCGGCCRACCCCAGGGCGGCAGAGCAGCAGGAAGCGACCACAAGCAGAGGTATTTGGTATTTGCCAACATGCACACGTGTGTCCCTGCAGCCCCAGGCACACGCTCACTCTGCTTCCCTCCGACTCACCGTAATCCGAGTCCTTGAAACAGGCATCCAAGTGGTCCTGGTCCTCATCGTAGTCCTCGATGTCGATGCTGTTCTTTGTGCTTTTCTTCAGGAGCCGCTTCCCGGCGTTTTTGTTGCCACCCCCACCTGTTTTCTTCGAGTTTTGCGTGGAGAAGGAGTTGTTCTTTGCCTGGTTGGTGCCCCACGACGTCTGAAGGCAGGACTCTGAGGCCTGGAGGTTTGCCATGGAGAGCATGCCCTGGATGGCTTCCTGCGTGCTGGGGGAGGCAGGTGGCTGGCTGTGGGACACAGGGAGAAACGCCGGAGCAATCAGTGATTCCRGAAACACCAGCCCCTCACAGACAGCTCACTCCTTCCACGGCACAGTTGTGCTAGGAGAGATTCCCTGATTCCTTTGAGTAGCTGGACACACCACCAGAGCCAGTGGGGAATTCCGTGGAACAGCAGTACCACACACAGCACCTCAGATGTGGGGGTGATGCCCCAAGAGCCAGGGAGATGTGCACCAAGTGGGCAGGTCCCAAGGGGCTTCAGTGCTCTGGACRGAGCTCAGGGTCAGGGAACTTTCCAAAGCCCACAGCAGCATTGTCAACAGCACAGCATCTCTACTACCAGCTATCATCACCATCATCATCATCATCGTCATCATCATCATCAYATTTTAATCGTKTTATCTATTTATCTATCTATTTTTAATAACGTTATTTATCTATACTACCAAATCCTCTTCCTCATCATCATATTTAATAGTATTGTTTATAATCTATACTACCAGCTCCTGTAAAAGGAGAGCTTATGCATCAGCACTGGTGGGGGATGATGTGGGGGGCTCTGCTCCTAACTGCCTGGAAGTTTATGGCCACCAGCCCCAGTTCACACCATGGGCTGTCACCATTCCAGGAGGTGCTGGAAAAACAACATGCTGGGCACAAGGAATCYGAGAGGTTTCTGCAGTGCATTAGGAGGGTTTTCTAATGTGGGTATGGGATGGATTGATTACGGGAAATACTGGAGACAGATGGATTTCCTTGAACTTGCTTTTTGGTGTTTTATTGCCAGTTGTCAGCAGGCACAGCACATCTACTACAGTCCTAGAGCAGGCTGAGGTCAAATGAGGTGTAAGTTCTGACTGGCACCTACACTTAGCAAGGTGGGAAAGCTCACTCCCCACCACAGAGATGAACATAGAAGAATGCCAATCTCACCAGAGAACATCAGACATTCATTCTGAGACCAGCAGAGCAYGTCATCCATTATTTCCAGAGCTTTGGAGTCTGGGCAAGTAGTGAAATGCAAAAACCCCTTGCTGTGGAAATGTATTTGTTACAGCTTTGCAATAGAAGCCACAAACATACAGCCCTTCCCAAGAGAATTAACAGTACCATGTCACTGACTCCTACTTGAGCTCAATCTGGGCTCTGAATAGCACAAGACATAAAGGAAGTTTCTAGGCATTAATGGCATTTATTCATAATCCTGAAAATGTGTTAAGACTGGTTTTAGTTCTCAACTCAATGAATAGAAGAATATCAAAATACTTATTTAGGAAAGAGCCATTTAAATCCCTCCAATATCATGGCTTCTCCTTTGCCTTCTCCCTGGTAAAGGAATATTTTGCACCATCTATAAGGAATTAACATATCTTCTTCCAGTCTTTTTCCCTGAACTGTTTTTCCAAACACTGGACTCTCAAAACATTGCAAACAGACCATCAAATACTGACCACTAAATGGGCAAATCAGAGAGGAACTGCCTTAAGCAACGCAAACTTCAACAAATAAATGATGGCATATGATCAAAACCAGTGGTTCTGAGAGTCAAACTCCAACCTGAAAAGGGGGAAACGTCTAAGGGATGAAGCTGCACATGGGGCGGAGTGTTTCTCATTAGGGCATGTGCCTGCTGTGCTTCCATCAGGAGTATTTCAGCCTTCTAAGCAAAAAAGAATGCAAGAAGACTCCGGAAGCAATTTTGAAGCTCTGGAAGAGCCATATCCCCTTTCTGTAGCTACAGCAATGATTTAAAACAAACACATTTATGAACATAAACTATCAGTGAGTTACAATTATGGCTTAAAAAAACATTTTAAAAGAGCATGGAAGCAGGAACAAAGCAGCCAAAGTGCTTCTGCCCCTGCTCCATCCCCGTAGCCACCTCCAAACACACAGGAGGTGGCACTGGGGGATAGCTCAGACCTGACTCAAGCCCAGCAGCCTTCTTTTCCTGTCCTCAGGATAACAACTGCTGTTGTGGATGCACAGAGAGGACACTTTAACAAACTGACTGGCAGTGGTTTGTGCCTTTATCTGGCTTGTGTCAGCACTGGTGTGGCAGCAGGACCAGGGCAGTGACCGTCCCCCTGTGCTGGGCACTGCTGAGGCCACACCTGGAATCCTGGGGGCAGTTTTGGGCACCTCATGACAAAAAGGACACTGAGGGGCTGGACCATGTGCAGAGCAGGGAACAGAGCTGGGGAAGGGTCTGGAGCCCCAGGAGTGGCTGAGGGGGCTGGGGAGGCTCAGCCTGGAGAAAAGGAGGCTCAGGGGAGACCATGGTACTGATCCAGGTTTGCCAAGAGCATCCTGTCCCTGACATGTGTCAGAGCAGGWGGACAGCTGTGCTGTGACAGGAACAAGGCAGCGCTGATGGACTCAGGCTTCACCTCCTTAGTGAGCTGGGCACGGGAGTGATCCCAACGCCCTGGATCATGCACAATATCATGCAGGGAGCTGGTGCCTCACTCTTCACCACCAATTCTACCACTGCCATCTCTCTCCAAGGGTTCAACCTCTCTCGGCAGATCACCTTCCTTCCTTCCTTCCTTCCTTCCTTCCTTCCTTCCTTCCTTCCTTCCTTCCTTCCTTCCTTCCTTTCCCTCCTTCCTTCCTTCCTTCCTTCCTTCCTTCCTTCCTTCCTTCCTTCCATCAGCAATTACTGAGTCTTCCACCTGTATCCTCATATTTAGAAACAGAATTTATAATATTTCAGCAGGATATTACTGATTGAGGGGTGGCTCTGAAGAAGTCACGGTTGTGTAAAACTATGGAACTCAAATAATTTCAAGTACAAACCATTTCTTCCATTTTTGAACCAGACCTGGACACAACAAGTAATTTTGCTCATTTCAAGACCAGGGGATGACCAGCCCTCCAAGTTTTTTCCATATTCCATTTCAGTTCTTTCAGCCTGTTCCCACAGGATTCACAGCAGCCTTTCTGCAGGAGCTCTGTCCTTCCTTCTCCCTGTCTTGCTGACACATGTAGTTGAGCTGCACTTCTCTAGCACAATCTAGGTAATGCCCTCAGGGCATCTGGGCTGGCCAGCTGCAAATGACAGCACAGTATTTTACAGAATAAAGTTTCCCACGATTCAGATAGGGCCATTATCACAAAAAGCCCCGACCTGCTTCCCAAGTGACTGCTGAGATCCAGCAGCTCCAGCACTGGTGTTACAGGGATCCATGCACAGACTGCTTGCTGTGTGAGAGGGGATTCCACAGTGACTGCACAACTGCTACACAGAGTATCCAGAATGTACATATAGATATAGAYATAGATATATACATATATCTATAAATACAGACATTCCCTACCCTATAAATACAGACAGTCRCTACCCTTAACCTGCCTTACAAGTAGAGAAAGAAGGGGATTGTTCCTGAGAGTCAGACACGACCACACTGGCATCCTGTTGYGACACAGGGTGTTTGCATATCAGGTTTCTTCCGTTTTATTTTTAAAAAGCACGTTATGGGCACTTAAAAAGCCGAGCGTAATTGTGAAATGTAATTACATTTACCACGGGCTTTTTCCAATCCAGATGCAGCACACACTGCCAAAACCCAGGGTTTATCCCAGAGCCAGCATTGATATGACACATTCCCACCGAACCACCCCACACGGTGCAGTAACTCGGCCGAGTCTGAGCGACGTGACCGTGCGTGTGACTTTGATTTCAGAAACCACAAAGTCTGCAAATACCCTGGGTACAGTGCCCAGGCTGAGGGGGGAAAGCAAAGACCTGAGTCCTGCTCTATTCTGGCAGTTTAACCCTTTGCAGACAGCAGAAGACACTCCAAGCAAGGCAGAGAATCAGCAAGGACCATTTTGAAAGCAGGCAGCGAGCTGTGTAACCCACAGGATGGTTAGCAGTGTACACATGGTGAAGGAAGATTTCTTTGCATTYTTATAATAGTTAATAAATTTTCTTTTTTTATACCAAACTTGCAGCATGGGAGTCTTATTAACCTGGAAACTTTATTCACAGAGTTAGACACATCTAACTACTTGTTGACATGTCCAATGACCTGCCAAACTGTAACTGTAAAATCAACACAAACACTCATCCCATTATGAACCATAATGCAGAATGGAAAAGGAACAGGGACAATCAAACAGACAAGTGTTAATGTGATTATTTCTTTTGAAGAGCAGGCACAGAGTTGGGGCCAAATCTGAAGAGATCGAGAAAATCCAGAACCACTGACCCAGCTGAGCTCAGACAACAAATAATACTCAATTTCCTGGGAGCTGCAGACACATGGACACCTCTCCCCATGCCTTCCATCACCACAGGAGGTGCCTGTTCAGTCAACTCCTCCTTGCCAGGGAAACAGCAGCAAGAGAAGCAAACCAGGACTAAATGGAGATCAGATCAGATCTTGTCCCTAGAAATAGCAGCTCTGTCAAGAGAAGACTTCTAAGGACATGCAGTGACTATGTGCCTCCATTTTAAAACCATTGGCTTTTTTTACCTCCATTAGAGATGAAAAGAGAACTCAGAGGAGGCTTCACATGCCCAGCTTTGCTCAGCACAGGGATGGGGGTCCCCGGCCCTGCACTGCAGTCAGTAATGAACCTTAAATGGTGATGCCCAGCGGCCAGAGAGTCCCTGCAGAGCTGCCTGGTGCTGCACAGCCAAGGCACAGAACACGAAGCCAGGCCGTATCATACCTTTGAATCTCTTGCAATCAGACTCAGTCCTCTAATAAACTGAGAAGGTTGAACTAGAAGATGGTTCTAGTTTCTAAAAGAAATCTAATCCTTTAGATTTCTGTGCAGCTCTGTCACCACACTGCGACCTTGACAAATTCCATCTTCCCTCTCGACATCAGAAAAAGCGATCATTATTTTTTTCTTTAAATTCCCTGATAAAATTTGCTTCTATGGTAACTTTCCCTTGGTAACTTATTCCATATGTTCCCCTTTGACCATGAGGCATAGCTTTTGGAGTTCTCACTTAGGACTTTTAACTTCCAATCTTTCCCAGGTTGAGATAGTATCTTTGTCTCTGAAGGGACCTCTTCGTTCCACTCTAACAGGTCCTTTCCAATTTCCTGGGTCACACACTCCCAGCACCCAGCGAGGGCACAGCATGGGGGTGAAGGACAGCACCAGGCTCTGTCCAGTCTGTTCTCAAATCTCAGGCCACTCCTGCAGCTACTTGTACCTTTTCCACAGCTTCTGTGGCCTTGTGTAACTCAGGCAGGCCTAGAGAAAACAGGGAGGAGAATTATGCTGTCGGTTCCAGCAGCCAGCATGGAAACCCAACATGTCCTGCCTGCCTGGGAAAGGTGGTTTTCAGAGTGAAGATGGAACTGGCTTATTAAAAAGCCAAACAAGAATAATCTTCCACGTTTCACATCATTTTCCACATTAGACCTGTTACCCTCACTTTTCAGAGGATTATTCCTTTGTTTGCACAAATTTAGAGCTTAGAAACGTCAGGAGCAGTGGGAAGTGCTTGGGTGAAAACCTCTGCTTTCCTGCAGATGGGGGACAAACCATTCCCTTCAGGCTGCAGCAGCAAAGACTTCCTTATCAGCAGATGATGGAGCACAGAGCACATGAGGCAGCAGTTCATGCCTGTGGTGCAATTCTGCACATGGAAGTCATAATGCAGCTGATGTTCCCCAAATTCCTTCCTGGGGATTTGTTCCTAAGGTTTGAGTTAGGCAAGGCACTTCCATGTGTGAACAGCCCCACTAACTTCTCTCCAAACCACACACATGTTCTGTTATCTAAAATTCTCTGTTGATGCTTTGAGATCGGACCTGGGCTGTGCAGGGTGGAGTCAGTGACCCCCCACATCTGGATTGAGATGGACCCAGACAGTCCTGAATGCAGGAGTTGAGTCTAGGAACCATGCTTTCCATTTTTTTCCACATTCACTGTTTGGATTACTGAAGGATCTAGTGCTGTACCTTATTGCCCATATCCCAAAACATCCAGTGACAGTTTCCACGTTCACCTACACTGGTACCACATTAGACACAACTAAGACCAGGCAAACACTTCCATTTCAGGTATAGAAGTACCCAGGAAAGAGTTGGCTTTTTTCCCCAAGCCATACTTTTTGGTGGGGAGAAGAATGATAACCAGGAGGGAGGGAAAGTAGAGGGTCTCCTATTTCCTTCTTTCAAACACTTGGCATTTCTGACACCTTAGAATACCTTATGGGAGGAATGCTGGTGATTTAGATTACATTATTACAATCTCACTGCATTAAAAACCATAATTCCATAATTCCTGCCCTCAAGCTGCAGTCACTGAACTCTTYCCTCCTTTTGAGTGATTCATCTATTACAGCATTGTTGCTAAAACTGATATTCAGCATCTACAGATGTGAAATCCTCTATTTGTTTAAATTATACCACCAAAATCTTTCCTACCTCTCCCTCCCAATCACAGGATAAAGGAAGAGTTTGCTTACTGGAGAAAAAGCAGTTACCAAGATGCAAAATTCATTCTCACTCACACACAACCAATTTTGTTCACAGGTAAGAGGGAAAAGCATCCCTTGGTGCGTACCTGTTGGTGTTATACTCTAAACCCCCAACTTCCTTGCTTGCCTGCAAGAGATCAAGAATTCCTGCTGAACTTCCACTCTCTTTCTTTACTTTGGAATTGCGTCCCGGCTTTGCCTCTGTGTCAATGTGAAGCAAATCTTCATCTGATGAGTCCTCGCTCTGCAAAAACAAGGAAAGGACTCAAAAAAGGTGGAAAMTCACTGAGCTGGTCCACAAGAACAGCACCATCATTCCTGCAGCCTGCTGCTCCTCCAAACCCACAGGGCTAGCCTTTGGAATTTGCTTTCTTTAAACRAAAAAAAAGAAAAAAACATACACATGGTAAAAATCCATTTCCTTGCAGTCTTTAGGCATGGTAGGTTTTTCTTTCCCCTTCCAAAGCTCTGAGATGTGATCCTGTTCAGGGAATCAAACCACTTTAACAGTGGTGTTTTCAGGTGCTGTGTTGCATTCCCAGCCCCTGCTCCTGCTCTTCCGAGCATGACTCCTCTAGGACAGGAAGGGGCTCTGTGGCCACGGCTCTGTCAGCTCGGACGTGCAGCAGGACACAGGTCTGCATCCTGCAGCACTGTTAACACTGGCAATCCAGACATGGGGACAGACCCACTCCTGCCACCCCCRCGGCAGGAGACTGGGAAGATCAGACAGAGGAATGGGTCAGATACGTAGGAGCAGTGTCACGTGAGGCCATGTAAGGGAGCTGCCTACATTTGACCATCTCCCTGGGGCTGAGATTTCTATGCACTGTAGTCTGGTGTCTAATAAAACAACGTTTTCCCCCCTTCCTGCCCTGCTTTCAGGCTGCTAAGGTGCCAGCTCTTATTGCTTGGAGTGCCAATCTGTTCTCTCCAGGGACTCCTTCCTTAGGCTCCTGCACAAGGAGACACCACCAGCCCCAGACCTCAGGGACTGACTCAGACAAGGAGGTCTGCACTTCCTCCTGAATATCTCAGAGACAAACCAGGGTGGAAAGAATTCCTTAGTACTTAGGGCCAAGCATTTTGGTCATCTTTGGTTCTGTCCTAACAAACTACTTCGCTTTTTCTGACTTATTCAGGTATTATAATATGAATTTGTATTAACCAGAGTTGGGCAAAACATTTAATTTTAATGTCATTTGATTTCCAGCATTGAGCTTCAGTGCTAACACAGAGCAAACTTACAGCTGGGCTGTTCCACTCCTGCAGGTGACTGACACRCAGGCTCACTGGCACTGCAGGGACTGGGCCAGGCTCACCTGGGTCAGGAGTGTTCTGGATTTCAGCCATAATGAGCAGAGAGGGACTCTGCCAAGTGGCAGCAAACAAACACTTTAATTGCTGCATCACAGGTATGGAATCACAGAATGGTTTGGGTTGGAAGGGACCTTAAAGATCATCTTGTTCTAGTGGAGTGTCTCCTTGAGAAGGTACAATAACATCCTACCTTGTATGGTACCGACTCCACCTTTGGCTTCTTAACAGGAGTGTGCTGCAGGGTGTCCTTCTTATCTGATAAAACTGMATAAATAAAAAGAAACAAAAAGTCATGGGGTTTTTCCCCTTTAAAAACCAGCCCTCCTATCCCACTTACATTCAACTGACAGCTAAGACATGGCTTCCTTTATTATAAATCAGATWGATTTTAAAGACTATGTTGATTGTTTTGGACAATCACCACCTAAGACTTTGTTGAGCAGATAAAGACAAACCAGGAAATATCCTTACAGGGCAGTTCTCTTTTTGCAATGTTTTTCTTCCTTCTGATTGGAAACTCATCAATTTTTAGTTCACCGTCATCTGACACATATTCATATTCATCCCGTACAGGTTTGGCTTTGTCTTCTTTAAAATTCTGCAGTGACCCAAACACGCTCGTATTCAGATGGGTTTTGACTCCCTTTGAACTGAAAAAAAAAATTACAAATCAGTAACAACACTCTGAGTAGAAAACAGCTTGTGACTTGACAGAGAGGCAGACAATGCATATCTCTATGCAGAAATCTCAGTCAACTTCAATACTTTCAGGGGTGCCAAAGCAATTAGAATTGTCTTATGAACCTATGATTTGTATCTCAAAATAAGATGCTGACTAGAGCACTAGAAGAACTTCTTGTGATAATGTATTTTCTACATTGACCAGAAAGGCAGATTTTCATCTTCTTGTATAAAAAATATAAATAATGACTTTTCAATCTCTTTTTTTAGTTAATGTGTGTTGTCATATTTTTACTTACCCAAGCAACTTCTTATTAGAGAAAGAGAAYGTGAATTTGTTGTCCTTGTTTCCTGACAAAGGCGTCTTTTCCGATTTGTGTTCCTCTTCCATTTTTAGAAGTGAATCAGGTTTACTGTTCTGAAAGGTAAAAGACCAAAAMCAAAAGAATTAAATCAGTTAAATGAGTCATTTATGCTTCAGCTTCTGAGGTATCCTCAGAGAATCTATTCATCTRTTGGCAGACAGAAATAGAATTGTGGAATCACAGAAYGGTTTGGGTTGGGAGGATCTTAGAGAGCATCTTATTCCACCTCCTGCCATGGGCAGGGACACCTTCCACTATCCCAGGGTGCTCCAAGCCCCATCCAACCTGTCCTTGGACACTTCCAGGGATGGGGCAGCCACAGCTTCTCTGGRCAACCTGTGCCAGGGCCTCACCACCCTCACTATTTCAATATTTCTCAATATTTCTTCCCAATATCCAAGTAAGTTACCTCAAATGTGGCAAGTAACAGAGGATTTTGTAACAGAGGAATTTGTTTGCACCTTTCTCGTTAGAAGTTCACAACAAACAGCTATTTCAGTGAGAAAGTCTGCTAAATTCTCCCTTATTAAAAACCTTATTAAATATTCCCTGCAGCCAGGGAATGTTCTATTCTATGAGTGAATTTCATTCCCTCTGCATTAGTCCTTCAGGAAGGCAAGCTTTTAATCCATGGGGCATAATTCAGATTTCATTAACTCTAATTTTATGCCATTAAAATTGGTTATTGATTACTAGCTGTTAGTTAATTATTCATTACTTATGGATTTCTCATTACTTATGGATTTATCTGCAACTATTCCAGACTTAAAGCAGTAGGATTGTGTTACAGCAAGGATCACAAAAGGGATCAGCACTGAACCATCTCACTCTTAATAGCTTGGTGTTACCACAGATAAGATGGACAATTCAGCACACACTTTTGAATAATCCATCCACCCCCTCTTCCTTTATCAGAGATTAATTGATTATTTTCTGGTTAATTTTCTTTTTTTTGGGAACTGAAAATTGGTGCTTCATTGTGGCTGCTTAGGGAGASTCACAAACAATTCTCTACCCTTGGCTTATCACTATGGGACAGAATTTAACAGGAGACATTACCTTATATTTCCATTTGGCTTCTGTTTTGCTTTTATTCTGCTCTCGAACTTCAAATTTCTCCACCTCATTCTGTTTGCTCGCAGATTCCTTATTGGGAACACTCAAAACATTCTTCGCAGCCTGGGGAAAAAGTCAGGAAAAAGTCCTCTTAATGAGGATGGGGTGCTGGCATGTCAGAAACACAGGCTTTATCTAGAAAATAATATGATATATTTTTGAAAACTCCTATTTATGCTTTTTGAACCCAAAATTGAGATTCAATCAAATATTGCTGCTTCAGAGTCTGCAGAAGAGCAGGGGCACTTCTTGATACACCAACACGCTCATCTCCCTGTCTGTCACTCCATGACAGGTTTCACAAACCACACAYAAACTGTTAGAAGTTCAGGAGCATTTTAGGAAAGGTTTATGGATGTTTCTTCACAAACAGCATACAACCATTCCTCTGTCAGTGCCTCAATGGATCCTGGCCCCTACTGAAATCAGTAGCAGAATTCATGCTGAATTAAAGGGCATCAGAATTAAAGGACATCAAAAAGAAACTTGTCCCACATGGGCAAAAGTGGAGGAAAACTATTGTTCTATCTTCAATCACTCATTCTAGAGCAACTTCTCAAGAAAATTAGATGCTTCACAAACAAGTTTTTTCTTTACTGATACTTTTTTAAATCAGTGGGTTTCTGGGAGGCTCCATGTCAATGAATAACCAAGCAAACAGTCAAATCAAATCCAACAGCTGGGTAAAAGAAGGGCGATGAGCCAGCAGTTACAAACCTTTCAYTCACTGCTGCAGAGCCAGGGTTTCACACTGTGTTGCACATACTGCCCTTTGCATGAGAYTTAAGGAGTGGTTTTATCCCTATGACGGTGGGAGAAGAGGGAGAGGTTAAAACGTGACCCACCTTCCCCTTCTTTGGCGTCTCGATCTTGGTCAGAGCCTCCTTGGTGTGTGCCTCCAGCAAGTCAAGGTTGGGGATGGCTGGTGGTGGGCTTTCCTTTGCCTTCTTTCCTTTCTTCTTGCCCTCTCCCTTCACTTTCGGTGTTTTGGGAGGTTTTGGGGGCTTGGGCGGCTTGGGAGGCTTGGGGGGTTTGGATGGCTTGAGTTGTTTGGGGGCTTTCACAGTTTTGGGAGTCTTTTTTTTCGGGRGCTTTTCCGCGGGTGGGGGCAGAGGCGTCGCTTGGACGGGCGATGGTGCCTCCTCTTTCTCCACAGGGCAGATCTCCTCGGCRGTGGTGTTGGCACTCGTGTCTGCTTTGCTGGCTTTTGAAGCATTCTGTAATTTGGCACAAAACAGAAGGTGTTCAGACCAACCTGTCTCATGTTTGACACTCACCTGCAGCCTTCATTAAATGGGGAAACAAACCCCAAAGATCCCCAGAGATTTGATGGAGGGGGATCTGCAGCMCAGGTCAGTCTGACCAAGGAATGAAGATCCCATCAGAGGCCACAGTAATTCTCTGCTCACCAATTCCCACCTCCACGTTCCTCAAGCCCAAGTCTGGCCTGGAGAAACACCAGAGGCTTGGTAGGCCACGTAGCTCTCASTGGGTTGTACCATCACATGGGACTGTTAAATGGCCTGTCCACACAAGTRGATGAGTAAAATAAACAGTCTTCTGCTTAAAATGCTGATCAGCTTGAGCAAAAACCCTTTCCRTTTAATTCTGATGTGATAAATGTACAGAATCACATTTCATGCCCTTGGGAAAAATTAGCAGTAAAACAGCTGCCCAATTAAAATTAACACTGACTAATGAAAAAGAAATTATTTTCTGCTTAACTTGCTGTTCTGACAATCAGAAAACTTAAATACTACATCAAAGAGGATCAAAGGACAAGATAGATTTCAGTTTTGAGGTGTTTGGGTGTAGTTAGAAACAAGGTGGAATGTAGTACAATGTCTTCTTATAGGAACTGAACCAGTTGTCACCTTGTAATGTCACATATCTCCACCAAGCAGGATATGGTACCACACTCAACGGATGATACCTCCATGCAACCTCCTTTTTTGGGGGCTTTTGGGTTTGTGGGTCTTTTTGGGGGGCGTTATAATTATTCTCTCACTTGTTATAGTTACTCTTCCCCAAAGCCAGCCAAGAGCAAGGCTTCCCATTGGAACAATGTACAGGATCATAGTTCCAAGCTCTGCCTATGTCATGGACAAGAGTGATAAGCATAAGGATAAGGAGRTGTTACATGGTGAGTGTGGTCATGAGGATGGCAACAGCATTCTTTGGGTTCTATCCTATGTTGAGGTAGGAAGTAGCTAAAGTGAAAGAGAAAATAAGGATGGAGAGGGGAGCGCAACCAGTCCAACCAGGACAAGGTGGAGGAGAAAGGATGATGCAGGACAGGCAGAGACAGCATAGAGCTGAGGAGAAAGTGAACAGGAGCCCAGAAAATGCAGCAAGTCAGCCACAGACAAGAGTCCTAAGCAGAGTTCTTTCAACAAAGAGAGTGGGAAAAAGAGATTATTTCAATACATCCATTTTATAGCCCAGACTCCCACTATAGTTAATATTACAAAAACAGCACAAACCTCACTTAATCTTATTTCTTTGGCAAGGTCCTTGATAAGTTGTGCTGGTTTGAAGTTTTCTGGTAGTTCATCTTCATGCTCTGCTAAAGCCTAAAACACAACAAAGCCAGACTGCTGTTTCTGTGCATGTTTTTTTAAAAATAAAAAAGTGAAGTGACTCGTCCATCATTTTCCTATGTATTGAAATCAATCTTGACTGCATTAGACATTAAAATAAGGAAAAAAAAAAATTTTCCCATTCTAGATGTTATTGTAACTAGTTGTCCTAAGAGAACAACAAAGTCAATCATTTTTTTTCAGATAGTATTGCATTTTCACAACTGCAACATCACTTTGCTCACCCCCAGTTCTCCCAATTCCTTCTCTTTGGCATCTTAGAATTGGATGTTTTGCTATGGAGATGTTACTTGTTCTAGCATTTCCTCTCTGCACCAACAACTGACAAACACACAAAATAATCCAGGCTGCTTCTCCTACCTGTTTTTTAGTCCACGACCTGAAAGCACCATTGAGAATCTTTGCTCCTTGAAGTAAATGAGCAGGAGGTTGTTGTCCAGCTTTATGCAAACCTAAGAAGAGAWAAAGCCCAATGTCATTAAACCAAGACAGTTACAGTTGTTTACAGAAAGCCTTTASTTTGACAATTGTAATTGGGAAAGTTAAAAGTTAACTCCTTGAGAGTTGGTCCCCACAAATGAATCCCTACTACAACTGGATGGTAATAAGGAGTATTTTTACTGTGTCCCAAATCCAACTGAGCCTTCCCACACTGCACTCCTGGCAGTGATGGCTACACTGACAATCCTTTGGCTCCTCTCAGTCCCATTCCCAAGCTAGCTTCCATGGACTCTCATCCCAGGCTGTGGGAATAAAAAGGTACCATCAGTGCTTCTTTGATTCTGGTTGAATTCTGAAAAAGCACCTCATGGATTAATTAGACACATTTTTCTCATTATGGAAGGATCTGATGGGTGTCTCTGGACATGTTCCATAGCAGGAGAAACAGAGGCAAAGAGCAAAGCAAGCTTGAATATGTAAAGAACATTTACACATGGATGTTTGGATCAATCCTGCAGGAATCGGATTTGGAAGAGTTTGAACTTCACAGAAAACTTGGCTTTAACTCCCAGTGCTCCTGCTGGCCACAGGCCTGATGCTCTTGTGGCCCCCCATACATTCAACCTGCCCCTATATTCCAAGCAGGATCTGGGGGATGAAGGGAGAAGGGAGGGCTGCTCTGTGCCTTGGGCTGACAGAGCGCGTAGCTCATTCGGTTAAAACAGGGAATGAATCCAGACCGACAGGCAACTCAAAACTAAAAAGAAATTACAGCATAATTTTATAAAGCAGTTTAAACCTTCCCTTAGGCACAGGTAAGAGGGACCACTTGGGTCCTTCCCAGGGAGCAATGGCAGGACRTTCAGGGTGAGCTGCGCCAGAGCAGCACGTTCTGCTGCTATGTTCAAAGTAGATTTCAAACACTCACAAGACCAGTTCTGGCCACCTGTTCACYCTTTATGTGGACATCAGCATAAATTCAGGGTAACTGTCCTCAGACCCCAAAGCAGAACCATCAAGGCAGGCAAAATGCAGTTTTACCTTTGAATTTCTCTAGTAGATGCTTCCCCATGTACCAACAAGCCGTTTCAAAGTTTGGAAACTGGGTCAGACTGACGATTTTCAATCGTCTTTCTACTTCATATGCCCTGCAAAACAAAGCCACAGGAACTTAGAGCATCGCAGGGCACAAGTGTGTCACAAAAGCCCAGGGTCATTTTGTAGCACGACACCTCTTTGTCGTGCTGCCACCTAGTCTGGCATCAGGCCAAAGCAAAACATAACAACAGCACTAGTAAAAACCTGAGACACAGATGTATGATAGTTTTATTGCATTATTTGCCCAGAACCAATAAAGAAGTGCCTGTATTGTCTTACACTGGGCAAAGAGCCCAGCTGAGCATGCAGGGGCTTTCCAGCAGCCAATGGCAGGTACCAGGGTAAAACTCCTGGCAGTTTGTAACAGTTCTTCCTTCAGGATGTGGCCACATCAATCCAGGCACCTCACTTATCCCCTCGTGCATTGTGCAACAGGAGAAAGGACAGCTTAGGGTAACTCAGCACAAGGGAACACAGACGGAGAGGACAAAGGTGGGTACACCATCCAAAACCACCCAAGAGCTACACCAGCATTACTCTCAATGATTCATTATTCCTGAGTTATTAAAAAATGGGTCTCTATACAACTTTAGATTTTAAGGACAGATTACCTCATCTGCATTTCTACACTTAGACTGTGTAGAAAATGTCCTGCAAAGGCCAGGCAGTCCACAGGTGTTAGAGTTGCATAAATCCAACCTAGAAGAGAAAGAGAAGAGTCCTCAGGATAAAAACTCCAATGTCAGTAACACAGACTTTAATCCCAACGTGATGTTTGTACTTCACTGAGCAACTTACTCCCTAGGTACCCATACAGTCTTCAGCCCAGCCCGGAACCACCCGCGCTTTGAACTAAGGTGTCTCTGGCCCCTTCTTTGTTTTGCTATATAATGGCAGCTGCTTTCCTGTCTCCATAAAAACCTGTGACAGCTCCTGATATGTGCTTTATCACAGTCTCAGAATCAGATGTTTTCCAAACATGTATTTTCATACAAACATCTACTCAAGTTAGTGAATCTCTATAAATTGCTCTGTGTTTGTTCCACCATCTGCTCCACAGATGGTCATGAGAGAAACACCTACTTTCCACTTCTTACACTCAAGGTGAAATTCAAGTGTGTAAACATTAGGTGCAAGAATCTACTGACACAGAGAAAAACATCACTACTGGCTGCTGCTTCCTGAGCACTGGTCYCAGTTACTATCACTGCCTGGACTCAGATTAAGGCTCATGGGSACTCTGCAGCATTTAAATGCATGTAGAGGGAGAAAAGATCCCTGCCCCAGTTCCAGCAGGTAACAGGGAGGGCTGGAAACAGCAATGCAAATGAGGAAATTATTGTTCATGGTGAGAGGAAGGTGAGGGAGATTGGCTGGAGCAGAACTGTGTCCACCTCAAACCCTGCACTTTTTTCTGATCAACTCCTTATCCCTATGGAGGTCCTCCCAGGAACCAAGAAAAACAAAACCATTCCTAATATCCAATGAAAGCCTGAGCCTATCAAGTAASCCATAAAATTCTGTGACACCAAGGTCTTTGGCTTCATGTACAACCATAAATGCATGTTCACACTYGTGCAGGCACCTGTAGTTCCTGAGTGTCACAGGGAATTAATGTCTGTGACAAGGATTGGTGGGGTGTCATGGCCAGAATGTAAATTCATTCAATGTAAATTGTCTGTTAGATGTCAGAAAGCACCAGTGTCATGCTGGATACAGAAAGAGAACTCAYGAGTTACTGCAACCCAGCTAGACCATGGGTGTACCGCTCTACCTACTAGTTTTATTTTTAAAAGGCTGCTAAAATATTAATAGAAAGCAGTAAAAGCTCTGATTTGTTTTGTTTTGCTTGAAATTAAACTTCTACTGAGAATTAGATTTCACACTTTGTCAGAGAAAGTTGTCAAGTCCCACCCCTCTGGCATTTTGGATGTGCTACTCTAACATAAGGAGGAAAGCCCACCTGCCCCAGCCTGCTCACCTGATGGGATGAAGAGTGTCTGGCCTTGTTTAACGGTGCATTTGTAACATTTATCTACTTGGTCTGCAAAAAACATCTCACTRTGGTTTGCTGCTGACTGCCAGCGTTCATACAGAGAAATATTTGCAGAGGCTGGTTTGATGAGATAAAAGATCTTTTCTCCCTGAATTAGAAAATATAAAATTAGCAACGAGCAGCCAAACCAAACAACACTGCACTGGCACAGACGAGCACACACACAAAYATTTATCTAAATATACATGTAACATTGTATATTTTGGCAGAATTTAAATAAAATTAATTAGTCAGCTTTGTACAGAAGAGCTGAAATAATTAAATCACAGCTGACCACATCTGCTCAGATTTGTGGGAGTGATGGTGCAAAAGGTTTACAGTGCCAGGTTCCATCACCCTGCAAAAGCAGGACATGGTATCTTTAAGGCCTTGGGTAAYGTATGTGCAGAAGGCACTAAACAAATATTAAAATCCTAATAGAGTGAAAATACACAGAGGACTTCCATGCTCCAAGTGCTCCCTCACTCAAGAGCCCTGGCACYGCCAGGAGTGCACCCACTTACAGCAGTTAAGTCTCAGATCCAACAGGACCATGGAGAAAAAAACCTGAGAGCTSAATTTTGGAGAGAATTTTATGATGGTCTTTGTGTATAAAATTTAGTTTGTTACTAGGTACACCCGAGAGCCAGGCTCCCTCACCTTCAGCACGTGGTACCAGGCAGAAGCCCCGCCAGAGTCTATGTGGAAGTCGGTGTAGCTGTCCTTCACACAGATCAGGCAGTACTTGGTCACTTTGGGTTTAGCCAGCAGAGCATCATCAGGCCAATAATTTTCCACCCAGGACAGCTTCTTCACGATATCAGGAGGCTCTACAAAACTGGACATCCTTACAGAGAGAACGGAGAACAGACAGGCAGCGTTTTAAAACAGAGCACGAGGACCCCGGTACGGCAAGAAGCGAGCGTGACCAATACTTGCATGGCAAACTGAAGCAGCTCCTCTTGTGGCAGTGGAACTGCTCTTCATTCAGAAAATTTGGGAAAACTGTTTACAGACAGAGATTTAAGGTTTTTTAAGTGTGATGACTTAGCAGCAATCCTTTGCCTTCTTTCAGCAGTATCATCTATGATCAAATATATGCTGTTTGTAGTTTTACAGCCCCTGCCTCTTGCTATGCAGGCTCAGGTATCAACACAGCAGTAACCACAGTCACCTTTCCAGCCCCCTTCACAAGAGAAAGTGAAATCTGTGCACTTTGACGTAAATCGCCTGGTAAACCTTAAACATTAGCAAGTTAAGCTTAATATTAATAATCCAAATAAAAATAACATTGATGCTTATGGATAAATAAGTCTTGATCTGATGCTGAAAATCAGTGATCTTATTTAGGTTGACTAAATTACATCAAAAGCTCAGAACAAGGAAAAATTCTTATTTGGGTTGATAATGTAAATACATTTAAAATATAAGATATATATTTCTATAATTTATATGAATCTATGTATTTACATTTATATACTTTTACTTGATAGGTATCTAAAATTTATGCTAATTACTATTTTCATTTACACTGAATGTATGTTCATATTTATTTACTTATATAATTAATATATTATGTTTTTATCAAATATATATACTATAATCACAACTAAGACAATGCAGTGGCATGATAACCAGATATTAAGTGTTTCATCCCAGAATGTCTGAAATTTTGGATTTAAATAGTCCAAAATTTGGGCTGATAGTGCGAGAGGTGAATATTCACTGCTAGACACTCTAAAATACCACATCAGTAAGAGTATCTGCATTTCAAACCAATATCAAATGCTCCCACATGTCATTTGTGCTCAGTGTCAAGCCCTGCTGACAATAGCTCCATTTCCATGGCAGGGAAGATGGAGCTGTGCATTCAATTAAACTGTCACTGTCTATGCTAAGAAATAAAATATTTGCTATTAATGTCTAGATTAGCAGTGTATGAGCGACAGCTCCAGCAATCCTTCAGGACAAAAGACTTCCTGTTATTTGGGGATAATGGCAGAAAGCTGAAAAAATCTCTGCTGAAGATCCTGGTGGTCTCTAAAACCTGTAATGAGTAGAGCTGCTCTCTGCAGCAATGGGTGTGCACCACTAAATCTCAGCTACAGGGATCAAAAGAATGGCTGGGAAAAATGAGCTTGTCATTATCCACCAGCCTTCTTTTTTAAGTCTTCTTGCTGAAGCAGAATGCACCCCAAAACAATCATTCTTTGTTTTCCTGCTGACATTTATTATCATCTGTATAGTGTGTCTTATGTAAAGGGATCTTTTCCTTCTCTGGCGCTTCCCTTCTGGAAGCATCACCCACCCCAAAGGACTACAGGACCTGTAAAAATGACCTGCACAGCTTTTGATGTTCAACATCTTATAGATGCCCCAGCTCACTGCTGGAATGAAAGCACAGCTCAGTTGTAGCAGCACAGCTATAGAGAGCACCACACAGTGACCTCAGCTCTCAGCCACTGACATCAGCTAATCATAATAATCACAGAATGGTTTGGGTTGGAAGGGACCTTAAAGATCATCTCATTCCCATCTAGTCCACCTTCCACTAGACCAGATTGCTCCAAGCCCCGTCCAACCTGGCCTGGAACACTTCCAGGGATGGGGGAGCCCCAACTTCTCTGGGCACCCTGTGCCAGGGCCTCACCACCCTCACAGGGAGAAATTTCTTCCTAATATCTAATCCCTCTGATCTGCATCATCACCCTCAAGCTGACATCAGGGAAGTCAGCATCACTCTGACTCTGAACTGYTATCAGACAGATCACAGGTTATCTAGCAAAAGCACTGAAACCAGAACTATAACACATGCCGCAGGATTACAAAATTATAACAAAATTCTAAAGTTATTCTCCTTAAAGGATACCCAGTGATGTTACACTACACCTAAAGCCACACCTCATCTACTTACTCTCTGCTACTTTCCATGGAAAATTTTAGTAAGCAATGCATGATGCACTCACACCAAGTAGGATGCTCACTGCCATACAACATGCTTTAAAAAGGAATGTGCCAAGGAGATCGAGATCTCTCTCTTCTCTTGGAAGAAGGGCTGGTGTTGCCTTACATCCATCTGGATTCCCATCTCACCAGAAAAACCACACAGAATATTAAAAATTAAGGCCCCTTGTGTTTATGCTCTCCCACACAGAGCATTATCACACCTCTGTGGTCACCCTGTCCTCCTTTTGGTCTTAATGGTGTTTATCACATTGTACCCAAGTACCTAAGATCCTACTTGGAACCTCGGACCTTATCCTTCCCCAGGACAAGGCAGAGAACTCCCTCCTGGAGCATCAAGTTATGTCTGAGCACCCAGCTGCACTGAATGAACTGTGCCTGTACTACTGGAGCTGAAATAAAACTGGAAGGTACCCAAATGTCTTGTTCTGCCACGTGACTGCTGATGGCGCACGAATGCTGGTGATGCAGAGGGCTGAGCTCCCATCACTGATGCTCTGTACAGTTCTCCTCACAGAGCAAACAGCACCTTCGTTCCATGCTGTGCCTGAACTGGCTGTGTATGGATGCTGCAGGGGAGAGGCAGAGCAACCAGAAGCTGCTATCCCACGGTTAAAGAGCATTCCCTAAAGAGGGAAGCACTGAGGAAGGCAGAGGCTGGACCCAGACACATATCCTGGACACAAAGCCGGATTCAGTATTTTTAAATTATAATTTATATATAATACTATRTAAGTAATATTAATATAATKCTAAAATAAACACATAAAATAGTATATAAATGTATATTATTATATAGAAATAYGTTATTAACAAAATAATAAATTAAATACAAGTTACAAATCAAGGTAAATCTCTAGTARTTACCATGCAGCAGGCTGGACCCTTACCTGGTGTCGGAGAACTCCAGGTTGGTGACGTTGAGGACCCTTTTCCTGTTTGTGCTGTAGTAGTAATCCACAAATTCCTTGAGCTTCATCTTGCAATCCTTTTGCTTGGTGACATCAGTGACATCAACACTGCGCTCCGGCCCTGCACATGAATTCAGTGAAGAAGAGAGGTTGATGGAYAGCCTGCCTTGCCCCATTTTC
Source organism: Amblyornis subalaris (assembly GCA_018881555.1). Lineage (NCBI taxonomy): Eukaryota > Metazoa > Chordata > Aves > Passeriformes > Ptilonorhynchidae > Amblyornis > Amblyornis subalaris. The sequence goes on from JACAXG010000207.1 coordinate 274,069, forward strand.
TGTGCTTGGGGGTGAGTTAACATGTCCAGAAACAYCTCAATCTTCTGATTTTCTGATCTTTTCAGCCCTTGTATCCTCCCTGTTGCTTATGCATATACCCACATAGACCTACATGCATGAAAGGCATGAAAGATGTGTATATACACAAACACCCTTAAAATGGTGCTTTTGTAGTCATGTCCCTGACATAATTGACTCTGTAGTTTTTATCTTTAAAGGGTTAATGTTATTTTGGATCTATTAATTTCATTATGGATTTTATTTGCTGCATGAAAATTAAATGCARATACCTGTGTACCCMCAGAGTAAGCCCTACACACCATGTTATAAAAGGCGTGTGATTGCAGACAGGGTGTAATACTGTATTACTAAAAGTATTACTATTACAATACTGTACAAGCGCAATATCTTCTCCTACAGATTTTTCAGAATTCTAATTTCTCTTATGCTCTATTTTAAATTTTTGCTTACAAAATCTATAATCAATGARGAGTTTTGCAGGAAAAATTCCATTTTTTTGCCATGATATTTCAGGCATCCCACCAAAAAATTGACTTTTTGTTATTTCACCCAAAATGACACCTATCAAAAATCCATTCCCTCTGTATTAGGGTACAAGGAGTCTGCTAGTTCTTACCCATTTTCTCTGACAGACCTTGCTGGATACAAATCTCTGGTGTTAATACTAACAGCATTAGTCCATTAGTGGAATTTTACACTGGACAAAGAGAGAACGCATGGAGAAAGGCAGAACTTTATGAAGACATTCAGAGATTTTTTCCACATTAGGAGTGGAACAAAACAATTTACTTTTCACAAAATGACAGAACATAATGATGTCTTTGGCAGTGTCATTTGCAGTGGTTTGTTCTCTGCTACTTCAGGTTGTTTCTGAAAGATATTCCAAGTCCAAGGCAATAAACTACAAACCAGTGAGATAAATCCCTGCCTGGGAAATCCCACTCAAGGGAACAGACCCCATGGAGGTTGGACCAGCACAGATTTGTGCCCTTCACTCCAATCTGGTGCCAGCTCAGATGAAACAACCCATGTTGTTCCCTCCATCTTTGCACTAACAGCCCTGTTGCAGGRGTGGATGATTTTGGCTAGAGGCTGAGAGGACACAGCAGATGCCCAGGGAGCACCACAGGCATATGGGAACATCTGCTGAGTGCAGCAGGTGAGCACAGGATGTGTGTTTGCTGCAGAAGCAGGGGGATAGAGGTAACAATAAAAATGAGGGTCTTGTATCCAGGCATTGGAAGGGGCTGTCCAGGGCAGTGGTGGAGCCAGCATCCTCAAAGGGACTTAAAAGCCACATGGATGTGGCACTTGAGACATGGCTTAGTGGTGGGCTTGGCAGTGCTGGGGAACGGTTGGACTCAATGACCTTAAAGATTTTTCCAAATTTAATGATTCTGTGATTCTCCTTTATTCACAGTTATGTCAATGAAGATCCAAAAGATCCAGTCAAGAGCAGTGGTGGCTGGTGACGGCACCGTCTGGTCCGGGGAATGGGCAATGACTGGGTGAGGGAGTGCAGGAGGGGTGCTGGGCAGGCTATGGAAGGAGAAAAAGGGTCCATGAAACACAGATGGATCCACTGGAGCTGCAGTCATGGCTCCAAAGAGATGCTGCCTTGCCAGAAGATGGGAAGGAGAGGGAAAGGAAGGAAGGACAGAGCACAAGAGGACAAGAGATAAGACACATGGTAAAGGAAGAAGGACGTGGAGACAAGAGAAGTGACTTTGGAGCTCTTCCATGGCTTCTGGCCAAGGTCTGTCTTCCAAGGTGGTAGGAGGTGATGACTTGCCAGAAGATGCAGCACAACACCCTGCTYGGAGCAGAGGCAGGAGGATGCCAAGTGAATCCAAATGACCAGCAGCACTGACAACAGCTCTCACTGACAGCACTGCTGAAAAATGGGCTGCCTGGGCAGAGCCACAGGRTAGCCATTCCTTCAACATGAAGCAAGCTGGCAGTAACCAATGAAGTCCTGGCCTGGGAAAACCATTCCTTGATACTACTTTGGCTGTTACTTCTAGCGCAGAGCTATGGAGAGCAGTGCAGGCTGGCTCAGCCTCACTGCCAAGCTGCTACACAAAACTTAATTGCTAACTACAAGCTCCCACTACATAACAAACACTGAAGCCAGCACAGCTCATGGCACAGACAATATTTCAAACTATATTTTGCAATTTTTTATGCAACTAATGCGTTATTTTTATAAAGCAGCTGAGCTCCGAGCAGTCCAATGCCGCCCGCGCGCCAGGTACCCACCGACGTAGTTTTCAACATCGCTGACGTAGAAGGTGGGCGCAGGCACAGAGAGGCCCAGGCCATCCTTCTTGGGGACGAGGATGGGCTCTGCGAAGCCGTTCTCTTCCAAATACTCCGCTGTCAGCTGGCTGCCCGGCACTTTCACCACGATATCTTCAGCGCTGGAAAAGCAAACACAGATTCAATGATGAGGGGCTGCCACGCTGAGTTTGGAATGTTCTGCATTGCACTGCTGGAAGGAAGACTGCTAAAAAGGAATTATATGCAAATTAGGTACATAAGCCAAAAAGCCATTTATTGCAAAGCACAAGGGGCACAATAAAATCATGCAACATCAATCACTCAAGCCTTATGCTCCAACTACTTGGAAGTCCTAAAACAACAGCTTMCAGCAAAAGACTGTTTTCTTCAGCTGTAGGATCAGTCAAGCTACYGGTGATCAATGTTAAAGGAATTACTGTTAAATGTTTCACTTTAAAGAAGGTAAGATTAAAAACGTTACCTAATCTCAAATAAATGGCCCTGRAAGTACTTTGCAAATCATTTTAAAGCAGTCAAATAAATTGCTCGRGAAATATTCTGCAGATCATTTTGAAGTGGCTGGGAGGGCTCTGAGGGGACTGAGGAAAGGGCAGCTCCATTGGACCACCAGCTATTGGCACCAACAGCTTCCAAGGGAAGTTCGAGTCTGGTTTCTTGATCTTTTCAGAACAGAAACAATTTGAATTTAGCATGAAAAGTGGCTATATATGAAGGACCATCATTCCCAGAAATGCCCCGCTGCCATGTGCTGTGTCAGCTGGAAGCAGTCAAAYATTGAGTGTTTTCCCCAGAAAACCCGTCCTCCCTGGGCAGGTAAGGGCACTGTCTGAGTGCCCTCTCCTGCACCGCAGCTCACGTGTTCATATGGCACCAAAATGCACAGGACAGAGGATGAGGCTGTGAGTGCTGCCACAGGGCAGTGCAGCACCTTCCCACCCACRGGGCACAGCCTGCAGCAGAGGCCCCACGCCCTGGGGACTCCTCCAGTCGCCTCACCACACATGGGCCTGCTCAGACAGTCACAGATTGGTTTGGGYTGGGAGAGATCTTAAAGATCATCCCGTTCTACCCCCTGGCATGGGCAGGGACACCTTCCACTATCCCGGGCTGCTCCATCCTGGCSTTGGACACTTCCAGGGATGGGGYAGTCACAGCTTCCCTGGGCAACCTGTGCCAGGACCCCACCACCCTCATGGGGAATAATCAATTTAATTGTTATCACTGCTACTCTTGCTACTCCAGCGCTATTTTGGTATTAAACATTCTAGAGCAGAATGACATGAATTATATTTTTTGCCTTTTTGGTCTCTTCTGGTCCTTTTGACCCAAGGCRGTCCCCGGGGCCTGTCATTCCCTGCCGTGTGCTGGGAGTCAGCAGTGACRCTTCTGGTCTGAGACCCCCTTCTCCCTCAGCACACTCCGACCGACGGGCGCTGGGGCCTGGCCCATGACATCTGCACAGCTCATTCATTCTCTTTAGAGGAGAAAATTTCTCCACAAGACTTCGTGTCAGAGGCCCGGCTCTTGCAGGCCTTCCTTTGCGCTACAGACCCTTCTGTCTCAGAAGCTTTCATCTAGCAGCAGGATTTTCTTATGCACATGTTAATGTGAGAAACAAAGACAAAAAATGGGGGGACTGTACTATTTTTAACAATTTTGGAGTGACTCAGATATATCGCATGTGTGAGTGCAGTCTCAGAGGCCACCCGAGGTTACTGAAATCAGTCTACCCAGGCCTTAAACCTTTTTTAAAATGAGCTGTGCAACCTGTCAAACTACAMAAAAAAAAAAATATATACATATATATATGTATATATAAACAGCTAAGACACAAATCTTGCAGGCCACAATAAAAATAGCCAAGCAAGTAAAAATACTGGATATTGAGCTCAGCAAAACACATCTGTAAGAGCTGCAAAATACCTTCCAGAATTATTTTCAATTTTTTTCCTTAAACAGCCTAATACTAGTATCTTAAATTAAATGTGAAATAAAATTYTCCATAAAAAGGAAGAAGTTTTGTGTTTACTTTGCCAGTCTCCAARGATTCTTCTAAAATAATTAGTTATTAATAATTAAGGATTTATTTGGCTATAGCCTACATTAAAGAGCCAAAAGAAAATGATCACTCTAACAAATGGTTGTGGAGCAGCCTAATAACGTGTGGGACATGTCACCTAACAATTAGCACCATTCATTACCCCAATGAGAGAGCCTTTGTCACTGAGCAACTGAGCACGTCATTGTTCTGTCCAAGATGGAGACAGACTTCAGCAAAGTCATTAGGATTTTTGAGAACKGGATAATTCTATGCAATAAGTGGGTTAGTTTTGTATGCAAGTGGATGTTCTAGGGGCCAAACATGCTCTGTTTCAGCCTGGAGAAGAGAAGGCTCCAGGGAAACCTTAGAGCCCCTTTCAGTGCCTAAAGGAGGCTTATAAAAAATGGGGAGAGTGACCTTCTACTGGAGCAGATAATCATAGGACAAGGAGGAAGAGTTTTAAACTAAAAGAGAAGAGATTTAGATTAGATGCTTGGAAGAAACTCCTTCCTGTGAGGGAGGTGAGGTCCTGGCACAGGTTCCCCAGAGAAGCTGTGGCTGCCCCATGCCTGGAAGGGTTCCAGGCCAGGTTGGATGGGGCTTGGAGCAACCTGGGATAGTGGAAGGTGTCCCTGCCCATGGCAGGGGATGGAATGAGATGGGCTTTGAGGTCCCTTCCAACCCAAACCATTCTATGATTCCTTGATTCTTGCCTTCCCAAATCCTTGCATCTATGGAAATCCACAGGAACCGGGCTCAGATGAGAGGACATCTGAATACAGCTGCACAAATATAAAAAAGGGAAGAGCAAGCCTGGGATATCTGCAATCAAACAGCACCTATTTAATCCTCACTGTTTGATACTATGCGATGCTTCCAGCATGGGCCATCTCCAGCCTCACAGGACACTGGCAGTACAGCACTGCCCGTGCAGCCCATCCAGAACAACCCACCTGGGAAACGTCCGACTGCGGAGCTCTTTTATAAACACTTGGCTCCCGTTCTGGACAGGCTTGACCTCCGTTGTCTGGCCGGTATCATGCTTATGCCAATTTCTTTTCTTTTTCACTGAAAAAGAATGAATTGGATGGTTATGTTAAGTCGAAGATAATTATTAAGACATTGGGAGGAAGGAGAAATCTTCATTTAATTTCTCACACGAGCAGAGTGGAGGGAACCCCCACTACGCTGCCCTGCAGATTTTAATATTGCTCTCAATGCCCCATTAGACACTCGTGGTGCAGCTGAAGATCCATTACAGAGCGAGCAGTGTGTGTTTGGGAGCATGAGGGCAACCACCCGGGTAATTGCTGAGCTGCACAGCTCCTGCAGGCCTCACACAAACACGGGCTCTGGACATCCTGGGCTCGCCACGCTGACTTCATCCTCGTCAGGAAACTCCCAGGAAGCCCCTTTCCACAGTCTGCAGAATGGATCTTTGGGAGTGTATTTGCCATTCATTACCTCAGACTAAAGGTCTGCCCAGCAGTGCCACATTGGACATGAAGCTTGATGGGCTTTGAACTGTGCCCTGAACACAGCATGGATGGGGAAGGG
>JACAXG010000207.1:280298-292896 GCA_018881555.1 Amblyornis subalaris
GAAGGGAAGGGAAGGGAAGGGAAGGGAAGGGAAGGGAAGGGAAGGGAAGGGAAGGGAAGGGAAGGGAAGGGAAGGGAAGGGAAGGGAAGGGAAGGAGTTTGTTATTAGAACTGCAGGGAAGGGAAGTTATTACAGCTCAGACCTGCAGCTGGTGACAAACTGAGGCCCCTTGACTGTGCTCCCAGTGAGGGATGGACACACAGGAAAGTCCATCGGGCATAAATGGCCAGCAGAAGTAAGCACGTGTGAGTCAGTCAAGTGTCAGTGTGGTTTTGCCCTGCCTCTGACACYTGGATAACATAGAGCAAGAAAAACTGGTCCTGCTTTTTCCCTGAGTCAGCACAATCTCCCTCAGCTGTTCCTGCTTCCACAGTGTGTCCAGAGAAACTCACTTTGGTAGGAAATTGGTTTTTTCCATATTTGTATCATTTAAAGCCTCTGTTAATAGAATTCTCATATGCCACAACATACTTTCGTTTTCCACCCTTGTTTTATATCATGAAACTCAGTATTTTAGYCAAGTCCAGACCTCTTATAAAAACAGCGGGGGAGGGCAGCAGATCTGTCATGGGTGGCACCCACYCCTCACTCTTTGCACACATACACAGATCCACACACTTTTCCATTAGGAAAGGAGTCTGGAGGCCAAAGCTGTAATACATGAGATTTGGAAAGAGCAAACTTTGCTTTCCYGACCACAACCCTGGAATATCTCAAMGAACGCCATCTTCCAGTGAGTCCATCCCAGGTTTTGCACAAAGCATGTTGGGTTTATTAGTTCCATGCAGGCTCCAGCCTAGCTGGAGATATTCATTAAAGCTGCTAGTTCTTTATCTTAATGACTCTCAGGCTTAGTGTATTAATTCAATGCTCCTGGTAACAAAGGAAACCAGCCTGGCTTGAATGCCAAACCTTCCTCCTCTCCCTCCCTTTCCACCCTCTGCCTCCTCCCCCTCTCAGCACATCCAAATCAACACCACGAGTGTGTTGACTACACTTGCACTCTGAGTGCAAGTCCCAGGGAAAGAGGTGTCACTTGCCACAGGAAAATTAAAGAGCTTATCCTCTAAGCATGTTCCTTTATTACACTTCAGATAGCACGGAGCGTCGGGAAATAAAAGCGACAAATCAGCGCTGAATTAAGAAATTCACTGCAACTCTTCTGAAACCTCCAGGGAGCTGTTTGCCTCGGCACCAAGTGCTGGCAGGCATCCACCTCTCCTGTGAACCTCCCCATCCACCTCTCCCATTCACCTYTTCCATGAACCTCTCCCATYCACCTCTTCCATGAATCTCTCCCATCCACCTCTCCTGCAGAGGCAGCCTGGATACCTCTGCCACCGGAACATTCCCCAGGAGGGGCTGGACGGCAGCTGCAGTCCATTACATTACATCAAACACTCGACCCTTGGCCTATATTCAGCCATTCTTTCTATACTTTATCTTTACCATGAATACCACAATAAGGACTAAAGGCCCATTCCCACATGCAACAGATCCCAGCTTTGGCCAGAAAAGCTACTTTTTCGTAATTTATCACAGATTTCTTTTTCTGCAGAACTTTCCACAGATCCAAATTTAACCTTTGGAAAATCCAACAGTGAAGAAGGGAATATATTTTTATGAAAACAGTATCTCAAAATTAGTAATTCACAGGTATATGTATACTATTTCAAATGTATTTGTGTAGAAGGGATCGTCTACTTGAACGCTCAGGAAGAATTTCTTCACTGAACGAGTGGTCAAGCATTGGAAGGGGCTGCCCCAGGAGGTGGTAGAGTCCTCACCCCTGGAAGTGTTGAAGGAACAAGTGGATGTGGCACTCAGTGCTCCAGTCTTGACAAGGTGGTGATCAGTCACAGGTTGGACTCAATGACCTTGGAGGTTTTTTCCAACCTAAATGATTGCGTTGGAAGGGACTTTAAAGCCCATTTTGTTCCAACCATGACAGGGACATCTTCCACTAGACCGGAGTGCTTCCACTAGAGCAGGGATACCCACAAGCACCCTGTGAGTTCTCTAGTGATCGACATCAAAGGTTGTAATTACTTAAAACCAGCTACAGCCTGACTTTGGTTCACTTGCAGCTCTGTAACTTCACTGATTCCAAAGGATCTCTCCTGATTTTCACTGCTGCAAACGAGGCAGCAATCAAAGCAAGCATTTCAGATCGTGTTATGAAAATGAGCCAAGCCTGCCCAAACGAAGCCCTTACATTTTATTGAAATGATGTCAGAAAATGTTGTATGAATGTGGATGATTTTTCCCAAAGAGGAGTCCCTACACATTTCATTAAACAGGAATGGCTTCAAATGCCATGTGACAGGAAGCAATCTTCTGAGAGCAGCCACTCACCACAGTGGTAACATGGAAAAATGTAAGGAGAGGAAAATGATTTTTAAATTTGACATCTGGAAAACATATCTGGTGGAAGGCGAGCTCCAGAAATACACGTATATTTTTAAATCCAGACAAGTTGCATAACAGACAATTGGTGTCTGTGTTTCCCTTTGCTAATCTCACAATAATTAAATCGTACCAGTGAACTACTGGCGCTGGAACAACTGTTACTCGTTTATTACAAAGCTGATAGTGCTGGATAACGAGTTTGAACAGATACTGGAGCAGTTAATAAGCAAATGGAAGCAATCTCCCTGCAGACGTCCCAGCAGCGCCCAAATGCCTGCAGCAGGACATCCTCCATGCAAATTCCCAGCAGATGGAATTCACTGAGCCAAGTTGGTCCCGCCTTCCCTTCATCCATCTTTTAACTTCCCTGGCCTGTCGTACCTTGCAAGGAGGGGCTACTGGATAACAGCCTCCTTTTTCCAATGGATCCAGGATTATACAGGTTAGCAGGGAAAATTTCTATGCAGCTTGTCACCAGAACTCAAGGCAAGGTTAGCCACAATTAATGTCTAAATGAAATTTTTGCACTTCACCACTTTGATGATTGGTTTTGTATGTCATTAAACTGTCTATGATTTATTCGAAGCGAGAAAACAAGGTGGTCTTGCTGTCCTGCAGAATGGGATGTTGGTCTGTATTCCCACCACGCTGCATCCACAGAGGGCAGAGGGTCGAGAGACACCTTCTGAGACCCCACCTGCAGAGCTGCCTCCAGATCTGGGGGCTCTGACATCAGAAGGATGTGGAGCTGCTGGTGTGAGTCCAGAGGAGGCCATGGAGATGGTCCAAGGGCTGGGGCCCCTCTGGAGCCAGGCTGGGAGAGCTGGGTGTGTTCAGCCTGGAGAAGAGAAGACTCCAGGCAGATCTTACAACCCCTTCCAGGGCCTAAAGGGGCTCCAAGGGATCTGGAGAGGGACTTGGGACAAGGGTCTGGAGGGATAGGACAAGGGGGCATGGCTTCCCACTAACAGAGGGCAGGGTTAGATGGGACATTGGGAAGGAATTCTCGGCTGTGAGGGAGGTGAGGCCCTGGCACAGGTCACCCAGGGAAGCTGTGGCTGCCCCATGCCTGGAAACATCCAAAGCCAGGCTGGATGGAGCTTGGAGCAACCTGGTCTAGTGGAAAGTGTATCTGTCCATGACAGGATGTTGGAACTGTCCTCCAGTAGCACTTTCTGCTGGGTTGCATGATGAAAGCTCAGGGACAGACATATCAGTGCATTTTTATTTGGATAAAAATAACTGGATAGACAGAAACATTTATCAAAGCATCAGAATATTGTTGTCAATTCAACTCTCCTCACCATAACTGGTATATTAAACTTGCAATCTTTTTATCAAAACTGCCATTCCTTGAATTCTAGGATGACGCACCCCAGTTTTTATAGAGTTGATATTCAATTCCTGATTATAGGCTTTTGCTGCTTCTGTCTGGGTTTTTTCCCCACACACTGAAAAGTAGGTGCCTTTCATCATTTATAATTCAAAATAAAGTGAAAGAAATCAAAGTATCAGACCCATCTCAATGTTATACATCAAGACTCACAGAGGCTGGAGATCCTGTGCTGCTGCTTCTGTCCTGGGTCAGCAACAGTCTGGGAGTGTCTGCAATCACCTCCCTTTCCAACCCCAAATTATTCACTTCAATATGATTTGTGGTTATTTGTGTAACAAATTTCCAGAAATCTTCCAGCAAAACACTAGAAAGGCTTATTCTTCTAAACCAGAACATTTTGTAGGGACATATTGATTTTGTTAAGTCTTTCAGAACCATCCTCCCAAGGGGGAGTTTGCCAGCTTCTCAGTTTTTGGCAGACCCTCTGGGAGAGAGGAACAGCTATAGGTCATTCAGGATTCCAGCTCACACTTGATTTTTAAAAAATCATAGTGGAAAAATGATTCCCCTTTTTGCCCACAAAAGCGCCATTTCAGATTCCTCCTCTTTCCAACCAAAAAATTTTTAAACTTTAACAATTAAGGCAATGTAGAAATAATCACTTCAGTTAAAAATTCTGAATTTTAACAAAACAGGAGTCATTTTCCAGCCGTCCTTTATTTCACACTAAATAAAAGGTCCATTAGGATTCCTTTGGCTCCTGCAGAGGAGCACGGTGCTCTTCCTCTGCAGGATGCCCTGAGGTTGCAGAGCAGCAGGATCCTCCCCATCACTGCTGCTTATTTACAATAACTGGTTTCCAAATGAAGCATTTCATCTTTCACAGAGATTGGTTTCTCTTCTTTTTTTTCTCCATTGTATAACAGAAAGAATTTGTGAATTAATCTGACCAAAGCAAACACATCCCACGATTCTTTCCCAGACAAAACTCCCACTGAGATCAACTGTCACTTTTACTCAGGAGAACCTTTTTCCTGTGAAAGAACTGCAAGAATTGGCACCCTCAGTGTATCCTACAATTTTGATTGACACAGAAATCGCTGCAATTCTATATCCAGGCCAAGCACAACAAACTGTTTCTTACTCTTCTCATCTACAGACGGAAAACACTGTGTAGGTTCCAAAACTCCCTGTATTAGCAGGAGCTGCCTCTGTAGGGTTTTTCTAGCCCACTTTACTGAGTGTGGGCACAATTCATGCAAGGAAGGGTACTCATTTTTTTATGGGACCGGAGACTGCAGTTTTCCAGGTAAGTGCCTTGCATGAGCTCACACACGTGCCTAAGGCAGCAGCCAAAGCTCCATGATCCAGCCCACAGTTTCCTCCCACTAACATCTTTTTTCACCTCCTGGTTTGAATTCCAATATTTATGGCACATGATACTTAGGCGTGCCTTTTTGTAACGACAAAATAAAAAGCTGTTTTTTCAAACATGAAAAGCTCCTTTTGTTCAAACACCCCGACCCCGCTGTGTGTCAGGGACTGGCTGCACACGGGTACTTACAGGTCGACTTTCCGTGGGTTTTCTCACAATTTGGACAGTGATAGATGTCGATGTCTGGTGCCTCTTCTTCTTCCACACCAACACAGCTGGAATATAAGAAGGTAAATCTGACATTAGCCTGGCCATCTCCCAGCACACAATCGATGATGAAAGCCCCGTGCGTTCACCATGCAGCTGCGGTGACCAGCAACAGCCCTGTCGAAATCGAGCTTGGGGGCCCTGTACACCGGGACAGGCTGGATTTTTGTAGCCTACATTCCTGCTGTGTTGCTACAAAAGCTGTCAGCCAGAAGCCCACCACTGTGGACCTCCATAAAAGTGTGGCAGAGAGTCCCACAGAACTATTTTTTTCCAAGGAGACCATTTTGTACCTACACAGAGCTCTCCCAGCACCATCCCACATAAACCTGATTAACAAAACACATCTTCTTCACTAAATATGTGTGGGCAGCTGTGAAGTACCGGAGMGATCTTGGCAAGGGATACCACGTGCACAACTTCCATAAGTTCCACCTCTATTCCCATATAGGAAAATGAGAAGGGAAAGCAGACACACAGCYCAGCACTTCTGGCTGCCAAGGGGCTGGGCTGTGCTGGGATCCCACCGAGATCRGTTTGGATGGGACATATGCAGCAGCACCCACAGCCTGCAGGCACATCCGATGGGAGCACAGCACTGGGGAGGAGCAAAACAAAGGGCAAAGTGTTGAAGCACCCAAGACTAGAAGCTGCACAGTCCAAGTGCCAAGCAGCCAGCCAAAGAATCCAGGTCCAGCACAGCACTGTTCCTGCCCATGGAGGAAGAGCAAAGAAGACTCTCCTCCTGCTGCGTCAGGAGCAGCCCAGGCTGCCAGGTACAASACAGAGAAAAGAGTTCAGTAGGATGCTGTGAGATCCAGCCCTTGTGCCTTGGCTCCATGGGATCTTAGCTCAGCAAGGGCACCCACGAGAGGCATCAAAGGCACCTTAAGCCCCAGCACAAGCAAGGCTGGATCACACCATGCCAAGAGCTCTCTTGGGGTTTCTCTACTTCACCGCCTGAAATGCCTCCTTGGTGCTCTGCAGTGAGCAGAGAGCACCTCTAAGTGCTTCTCAGCTGGCAGAGAACACTGACATTGCTTTTCTGCCAGGGAAGAGGTTTGGGCAGGGGTCATGCAATGCCATCTCCATGCACAAGGCCACACTCTGCCTCCTGACATCCCACCAGCAGTGCTGAGCAGCAATGAGTGCAGGAATTCTGAGTTTATAGTTCCTGTTTCTGCCCCTGAAGAAGCAGAGCAGAGGATGGTTGCTCCTCTCCTCTCCAAGCAGTGTGAGCCAGTTCTACCAAGCGCCTCACAGAACCTCTCAAATCATTCTCACTCTTCAAGCTCTGCAGGACAACACCAGCATGTCCAAGAATGGGTTCAACAACAGGAGAAGTTCACAGAGGGTGGAATACCAGCAGCATCTGGTGATGGTCCAGATGCAGGAAGGCTGTGATCTCCTGGGTGCTGGATAAAGGAGGGATAACACATGATCATGTGCCCACCTCTCCTGTTCGAGTCCCTGTGGACCAGCTCCCTGTGGAGCTCAGGGCTCCTGGGTGCCCTAGGCAGGGTGTGCAGGTGTACATGAACCAACAGAAGCACACCTGGGGCAGGGGGAGCAGTTGTTAAAATGAACTGTGAGCCCCCRTTCCTAAAGATGGTTTTGAAACCCCTGCCGACCTTGCTGACCACGAGGCACACGGTGGTGCACGTCACCACCACAAACCACAGACACACCTGCTGCCAGAGAACAGCATCAGCAAAACCCAGGCTGCAACCAAGCTGTGAAAGGCCAGACTAGCTCAGATACAGAAAAACATCTTTTTTATTACCATTGTAAATGTTGTGTCAAAATAAGATCCTGCCAGAAATCTTGGTGGGTATGTTGCCCCTGTTGCAGCTGCCAATGTGGGAGCCAGCTCCCTTCAAAACAAAGAGCCCAGGGTGAGAGAAGCTCTGCAACCAAAGCCAGAGACACTCTCATCTCTGTGAGCCCAGACCGGGAACAGAAATCATTAGCTTGGAATTGTGTCAAAGCAACTGCAGATTTGGCTGATTTTTTTTTTTTCATTAAGCAGTTACTTGAAAAAATACAAAATCATTGTGTGTCCCTGGGCAGCCAGCATGGAAAACTGAAGCCTACAGACAGGAAAAATCATCATCACAACAGTCCAGTCCTCAGAGTCCAGTACATATAGAGAGAAAAATATTAGATTAGTAAAAATACCAGAAAAATTAGTAGAAAAATACCAGATTAATCAGTAGAAAATTTAAACAAACCCTGGCAGATTAGAGCCAGCGTAAGAGAATGCAGAGGATTCCTCTACCCACAAAGCTGCGTCAGCTGCTTATGCCACTGGGTTCAGCTTCCTAAGCTCAGTAAAGGTATGGATTAGGCTCTCTACAAGGGCTTGAAAAGTCTATATTTAGCTAAAGTAAGGAGATGAGACCCTTGGCAGTGGATGGGAGCAGGTTTGACCACTACAGCACAGGGCAGTGGCTCCAGTGTGGTGGGAGCCATTGTTCTGAGAGCGAGGAAAACATCTGACGAGAACAACGCAGAGAAGTAAAAATAACTGACCTCAGACTCCAGTGGGCCCCTAGAAGACACAGTCAACTTTTCCAACTAYAGCACATCTTTGGAATAAGGTTTGGCCACTTACAGTTGCTCACAGGCAGAAGCTGCTGCCCTCACTGTGTGGGAAACTGGAAGTGTGAACTGTCCAAGGGATCCCCCAACTGAACTGCCTCAGGAGATCAGTAACCAAAATACTGACCCATTTCAATGGCTGTCCTGCTCTTCTCCACCAGCAGAGCTTGGCTCTCCAGGTACTGCCATCAACAGGACTGTTGGTGGGCTTACACATGGATATAGGCACAGGAAACTGAATTCCCACAGTTAAAGCCAGACTGCCAGACAGCCCCAAGTGACCATTCCTGCCAGGAGAGGGACAAGGGTTTCCCGATGCCTGTACTGGGTTTACGTGGCAAGATTTGGGTAGCAGGGGGCCAACCCTTGGGTTGGTCTGAGCATTTCCACCTGGGAATAAAAAGCAGAAGGGTACTGCCAGCCTTGGTAGAAGCCAGAGCCCAGTTCTGAAGTGTCTCCTGCCCAATTTACTAATGTGCTCTTTCTCAGAGTGGTTAATTACCAACAGTACAGAATCAAAGCATTTCTCCAGCTGAAGAAAACCAAGTCATCTACAGTGACTGAACAGTGGTGTCCTCCTCCTCAGCCCCTGAATTCCAGTACAAATGGCACTCTGTGGTTTGCATCTATTGGTTTTTTCSCTGGGAACACTCCGCTTTGGTACCTCCAGTTTTTTTCTCAGCCCCACTTGCCTGAGAGAAACAAGCATCAAAAAGACTTGAACCAAGCATTTGAAAATGATCAGACGCGTCCAGAGGCAGCTGGCACAAGATCACAGCCAGTGCTTGATCATAGGTGGTGTGCCTGGGATCCAGGCAGCGTGCTCAGGATCCAGGCAGCATGCTCRGCATCCAGGCAGCATGCTCGGGATCCAGGCAGCATGCTTGGGATGCAGGCAGTGTGCTTGGGATCCAGATGCTGTGTTTGGGATCCAGGCAGCGTGCTCAGGATTCAGGCAGCATGCTCAGGATCCAGGCAGCGTGCTCGAGATCCAGGCAGCATGCTCAGGATCCAGGCAGCGTGCTCGAGATCCAGGCAGCATGCTCANAGGATCCAGGCAGCGTGCTCGAGATCCAGGCAGCATGCTCAGGATCCAGGCAGCGTGCTCGAGATCCAGGCAGCATGCTCAGGATCCAGGCAGCGCGTTCAAGATCCAGGCAGTGTGTTCAGGATCCAGGCAGCGTGCTCGAGATCCAGGCAGCGTGCTCAGGATCCAGGCAGCATGCTCAGGATCCAGGCAGCATGCTCAGGATCCAGGCAGCGTGCTCGAGATCCAGGCAGCGTGCTTGAGATCCAGGCAGCACGCTCAGGATCCAGGCAGCGCGTTCAAGATCCAGGCAGTGTGTTCAGGATCCAGGCAGCGTGCTCCAGATCCAGGCAGCGTGCTCCAGATCCAGGCAGCGTGCTCCAGATCCAGGCAGCATGCTCAGGATCCAGGCAGCATGCTCAGGATCCAGGCAGCGTGCTCCAGATCCAGGCAGCGTGCTCGGGATCCAGGCAGCGTGCTCGGGATCCAGGCAGCGTGCTCGGGATCCAGGCAGCGTGCTCGGGATCCCGGTGCTGTGTTTGGGATCCAGGCAGCATGCTCGGCATCCAGGCAGCACGCTCGGGATCCCGGTGCTGTGTTTGGGATCCAGGCAGCGTGCTCAGGATCCAGGCAGTGTGCTTGGGATCCAGGTGCTGTGTTTGAGATCCAGGCAGCATGCCTAGGATCCAAGTGTGCTTGAATCCAAGTGTGAGGCAGTGTGCTCAGGAGCAGGATCCTGCACTGGTCCCACAGCAGTGTCAGCATGAGACCTGGATGCTTTACCACTGTCAGGGAAGAACTGGGAAAAGCTCCCAGTAGCACTGTTGGGTGGTTATTCAGATCCACCAGTGGGATAAAACTGGAAGTACAAGGTTCAGCAAAGCAACACTGAGGCAGAGCTGGCCAGGGATGGGCAGGGAGCAGAGGACATGTAGCAGGAGGTAGAGCTCAGAGAAGCCTTGGAAGCAACAGCAGGAGCAGACTGAGCTGCTTCATTTCTACCAGCAGTCCAAGAACCATTTCCAAAATCCCAGACATTCCAGACCAGTGTGCTGACATCCCAGCAGGATCCCACGGCTGCAGGAACTCCCAAATGGAGTAGTGCCATGCTTACACCCCAGCAGTCTGTGAAGGAGATGGTGAAACTCATCCTGCTGTTTGCACAGCAGGGGTACCTCATCACCGTGCATCCCACACTCAGAGGGGCATGAGCACAACCCAGGTGTCCCCAACAACATCCTCAGGGGGACGTCTCTGACTGGGAATTACCTCCTGATGCTGCTTTTTAACTGTGTGGCAATGAAGGCTCCTCACAGCACCAAGCATGTCCCTAGGGAAAGCATCAGGTTCCCAAAGTTGATTAGAAGGAGAACATTTTTCCTTGATGAGGGACAGAATCACAGAGTGGTTTAGGTTGGAAAAACCCTCAAAGACCATCAAGTCCAACCATTCCCCAGCACTGCCAAGGCCACACCCACACAACTTTTAGATCTCTCCAGAGATGGTGACTCCACCACTGCCCTGGGCAGACTGTGCCAGGGCAGGACAACCCTTTTGTGAGAGAAAACCCTTCCCAGACATCCCACAAAGCCCCGCACTTGCTTGTCCCATCGGCGTTAATGCCCGAGGGGCTGCAGCCAGGCAGYGCCAGCTGGGAACTGGGGATGCAACTGCAGTGCAGGCCAGGGATGTGGGATGCTGGAGCAGCAGCCACCACCATCTCTCACAGCTCAAGAAACCTTCCTACCCAAGCACAGCAAAGATGGCCTGCGAGATTAATTATCCTGCATCCAGGCATATCTTGTTGAAACTATTCAAACCAACCTAATGGTTGATTTTTAAATGGTTGTTAAGTGATTTAACTCAGGTTGAGGTAGTGTAAAACTAATTTGATATTGAGATAAAAGGGAAACATTATCAACAATGTAGYTGAATTTTACCAAAACTGTGGTAGGGGAAAAAAAATAATAATGATAAGTAAAGGCTTTGATATTGCAGCTGTTTAAGCTGATATCTCATCCATGTTACAGGGATTTAAAAGAGAATTAGCACATTAGAAGCTTTTGCAGTCAGAGGCTACAAATTACATTTTTATTAGAAACTCTGCCCTTTGTCACTTTAAAATGAAATTGCTTCTCTGTTCGCAGTGAAGAGATGTTCAAGTTTCAGTATTCTGATAAAGTTAACAATGATTTTTATTTTTTTTTATGCAGGCAACAATAATAAAAGGTGCATAAATTAAACTGGTTTTATGGCATGAATGTTTCTGGCAACCTTGGTTTATCATCTGCAGGGAGGTGACATTTTAAGTAGTTTCAGGAGAAAAATTAACATAGTATCTGTTCTATCAAAACCATGTCACCTCCATTATCAACCAGAAGGCAAGTATAGTAAAATATGAAAAAATAAAATAAACAAGAAAAAGGCTCTTTGATTGGAAAGAAAATCAAGTGTAGGAATACAGAAATAGAGGCAAAGAAAAAGTAGGCTGACATCCCAACTCCTGAAACCAACCAAAGCCACACGCTGTACCTGCTCCTGAAAAGCACTCCAAACCCAGCACACAGACAGCAGGATTTGGGCGAAGGTTGTCAGTGAGTGCGGACGGGAATGAAGTGGCTCCCCAGGATGCTCAGCACCTGTATGCTCTGCTGGGGAGGAGGGCACATCCTTCACTCTGTGCTAAACACCACGGACCACACTGACCAAACCGGCCTTGGTTACTCTCCTTTAGAAATACATAGGTATAGTCAATCTGCTGGATAATGCAGCTCAGCATTCATCTGGCAGTAACAACTCCCTGTGAGGGAAATCAAGTGTAGCAAAGGCATAACAGCACTTCGTCTCCTCTCTGCTGTGGACGTGTTCCAATGTACCCTCAGTGAGAAGCAGGCTCTGTACAGGAAGAGCAGCTTATGGATATGATAGGAGTTCTCCAGGAGGTCTGTCTGAGTTTATTGCCCAAGTCAACAGAACCCAACAGWGCAGTAAAGACACTAAGGGTTCACCAAAAGGGTGGTSAGGCACTGGCACAGCTGCCCAGTGCAGTGGTGGAGTCCTCATCCCTGGAGGGATTTAACAGACATGTGGATGTGGYACTTGGGGACAAGGATTAGTTGTGGCCTTGGCAGTGCTGGGGAACAGCTGGACTCCATGATTTTCTCCARCCTTAACAACTCAGTGATCTTAAAGGTCTTTTCCAACCTAAACAATTCCATGATTCTGTGACCTCTGATTGGAAGGAAGGGGCACCCTCACCCCTTCACAGCAACATCCCTGGAGTACTTGTTATATTCTGTGTATTTAACTTGAATCCTGTTTTCCTTTACCCCTTTACCAGAAGCATGCTGAAAGCTCAGGACACTCTAACCCCATTAAAAAATGACACATCAACTCTTATTTCATACAACCACATATTCGCTTCTCCTCTCCTTCAATAACTCCAATTGCAAATCACTTTTATTCCCTGACACAAACTGGTATACCAGCATTGCATTAAGCCTTGGAAAGCAGTGATGGATTTCATGCTTCTCTTCTCTTCTCTTCTCTTCTCTTCTCTTCTCTTCTCTTCTCTTCTCTTCTC